>OZ026850.1:16904267-17080324 GCA_964023205.1 Lutraria lutraria | reverse complement strand
ACAAAGGGTGTTGCTTTGGAGAGGTTGCACTGTAGTTGAATAAAGCTTTTCAAGACTCTTGAGAATTAGTACCAAATTGACCATTGCATTCTTAGAAAATATCCTTGCTTCTTCGAAATACTGTCAGCCAAGGGTCATTGTTTAACCACAATTATAGAAGTTTAGTGAGCATCAACATGTCTTCTATTCTATATGATTATTGTATGGCGTTTCAATTGCTGTTCGAACAAAAAAAAATTATGTCTCCATTGTGGTCTGAAAACTACTGTTTTAAACTTTTGTGGGCTGCATCCACAACAGTGTACGCTCTTTTATTAAAATAGTTTTATTCGGATCCTCACCTAACTTGATGGAAATGTTTATGGCCATGAGATCTCAGGCAAGTTCGAAAACCAAACCCATCAGCCCAGGCACTTCTGAGTTATAGCCCTTGATGAGCGTATTTTGTGACTGAATGGGGCTGAATACCGAACCCAGAAATGGCATAAAAAAGCCTGCTTTGTACCAATCAAGGTAGTTGTTTCATTACTTTGTACCAATCAAGGTACATGCTATATATTATTATTTATTATCTGTCGCTATGGCTGAATATTCAGTGAATCAGTTACTTTGTTTATATATTACAGGGGTCAGATGATATCTAATGAAGATTATCAGTTCATATCTAAGTTTGATTTTGCCAATGCTGAACAGAGACAAATGCTGTTAACCGACCAAGAAGGCAAGATGCAAGTAAGTTCAAATTCTCTCTCCTTTATATTCACTTTTATATGCCCGTTCGAAAAACATGACGTATTATGAGAACATACATGGCGGATGGGGCGGCATCCACAACAGTGTCCACTCTCTAATTAAATCAGTTTGAATCGGATTTCACCAAACTTGGTGGAAATTTTACAGGCATGAGATCTCGGTCAAGTTCGATAACCAGCCCAATCGCCATTTAGACATTTCTGAGTTATGTCCCTTGATACATTGAAAATTGTATAAAAATGCTTGTGCTTAGAATTAAGTGTATTTCTCAGGTCACAAGGCTGTCTGGATTGCGATGTAAAATGTGTATGGCGAGACATGTCATAGTAATGAAAATGTTGCTTGTTTTTCCAAAATTATATAATTTGCCGCATCTGTATTATGTGAAGTAGCTTGGTAGTAGCTTGCGGATAGAATGTAGTTAGTGCTGGTTAAGGCCTACCGGTTAATGAAATTCAGGGAAGCTGGTTAGGATAACTGCCCGCCATGATATGACAAAAATAATAAAAATAGCTTTAAATCCAATGAAATAAATAAATAATGTGTTTTCTTATTTGATCATCACATCCTTAGGGACAATCCACTGTAAAGAGGTTTATATCATTATGTTGATGTATATTTTTTATCTTTTTTTTTTTCAGTTTGCTAAGACATTTTTCAATCTGATGAGTCATATTGCGAAGGATCAAACTTTACAGTATATACTCACCATGCTTGATGACGTTCTACAGGTAAATACAACACTACACCCTGTGTCTACAATGTATTACCTATAAACATACAGTAAAACCTCTCTCATTGGACACCCACACTTAGTCTGGAGTTCCTTCCCCTTACACCACACTTAGTCTGGAGTTCCTTCCCCTTTCACCACACTTAGTATGGAGTTCCTTCCCCTTACACTATGTTATCGGGTCAGGCAAAGGACGATAATGATGGCGTCCTCTGTACATTTTGAAGTATGGGTATTTTCTTATATCAAGTGATCAAGTGCTTGTGAGGGTTGGTAATGAATCCTTTTTAGCTCATATGTCACAAAGTGACAAAGTGAGCTATTAGGATCACTCTCCGTCCGGCGTCCGGCGTTGTGCGTCGTCAAACTTTTTGTTGTGACCACACTAGGGGCCACATTTTTGGCTCAATTTTAGCAAAACTGGGTCAGAACGTTAATATCAACAAAATCTCGGACGAGTTCGATATTGGGCCATTTTGGGTCAAAAACTAGGTCACCAGGGCCAAATAAGGGAAAACCTTGTGAACACTTTAGAAATCACTGTTTTGAATTTATCTTCATGAAACTTTGTCAGAATGTTTATTTTAATAATATGTAGGTCAAATTTGAAAATGGGTAATTTCTGTAGTAAAATTAGGTCACTAGGGCAAATTGCTGGAAAACCTTGTGAACACTCTAGAAGTCACTGTTTTGATTGGATGATCATGAAACCTTGTCAGAATGTTTGTCTTCATAATATCTTGGACGAGTTCGAACATGGGTCATCTTGGGTCAAAAACTAGGTCGCTAGGTCAAATCTTATGAAAAACCATGTTAACACTGTAGATTTCACAGTTATTATTGGATCTTCACCAAACTTTGTCAAATCGTTTGTTTTAATGATATAACGGTCAAGTATAAATATGGGTCATCTGGGGTCAATAACTAGGTCACCAGGTAAAATCTTAGGAAAACTTTGTTAACACTGTAGATGTCACAGTTTTAATTGGATCTTCACCAAACCTTATCAAAATGTTTGCCTCAATGATATGTGGGTCATAGATGAACATGGGTCAGCCAGGTTCAAAAACTGGTCACAAGGTCAAATCTTAGGTAAAGATCTTGTAAAAGCTCTAAATGTCATGGTTTTGATTGGATCTTGGCCAAACCTTGTCAGAGTGTTTGTCTTAATGATATTAAGGACAAGTTCAAATATGGGTCACCTAGAGTCAAAAACCAGGTCACAAGGTCAAATCTTAGGAAAACCTTATTAACACTGTAGATGTCAAATTTTGATCGTATCTTCACCAAACCTAGTCAGACTGTTTGTCTTAATGATATGTAAGACAAATTCGAACATAGGTCGTCTGGGGTCAAAAACTAGGTCACCGGTTCAAAACAATGTTTTAATGAGTGAACAGTGATTGTCATGTGAGCGATATAGGGCCATCTTGGCCCTCTTGTTATATAATATATATCATAGATGTCCATTTTTTAGATAATCACAAAAGATTTTTTGGAAACTATAAAGTCTGAAATTATAGCTACTTCATGAAAGTATTATAACAAATGAGAATGATCATTAAAATATCTCACCGCTGTTACGATATTAGTTCATGAACAATTAAAATTAGGCAAAATAACACAAATGGTCAGTCAAAATAAGAATATTCCGTTGCCTGAGCATTTTCACTGAAGGCCGCCATTAGTGAGCTTTGCCTAACGTAATTGTAGAGCATGTCCGGGAACCAGACTAACCCACACCACGCGGCAGAGTCACGGACACCCAACAAGTACAGACACCCTGCTGTATCTTACAGAACCTAACAATACACAGGTACACCCCTGTATTGCAAGCACGCTTGAATTACGAAACACCCTGCTTTTGGGGACGGGTTTAAAAGAATGGACACAGAATGATGGCAGTACACTATAATTGACCTCATAATTACGAATTTGAAATTTCCTTTTAACTATCCAGTTGTACTTTAGACGGAGATAGTATTAAATGTTGTCATTGAAATATAAGTTGGCGTAAAAAAATGTTGTTGTTGTTGTTATAGGAGGACAAAGCTAGAGTTGATATATTGAAACAGTATTCAAAACGCAACAAGGAATCTGTGTGGACACCATTTCTTCATTTATTGGACAGAAATGATCGTTTTATTGTCAATCAGGTATGCTAACTCTTGGTATTTATACTGGTAATTATTATTCTATAGAATTACCGTAGTTGTTCTAATGATTTGTTTACAGTGACTATGATTTTATGGTCAGTTGTCTAACAAATTGATGTTATGACTTTAAACATGTGAATTCGTCAAACATAAATAAAATAAAATAGTTCATAAGTTATAAAGTCTATGAATTGGTAAGAAATATACTGAAAATAAAATGGTTACATCGATAATTACAATTAATTGGTAAAATATATAGTTAATTTAAACTGATTAAGTATATATTTACTTTAAATTGGTAAAAGTTATATTTTCTATTAATTGGTAAAATCTAATATTAAATGAATTGGTAAAATATATATTTACTATTAATTGGACTTTATAATTATTGCTGACTAGTTGCTGATTTGTAAATGATGACTAGAACTATTGGTGATTTTCTGCATCAACTATTTATTGAACTTATTTTCAGACAAGTCGTATTATTGCTAAGATAGCCTGCTGGAGCAAAGACTTAATGGAGACAACAGATCTGAAATTTTACCTCAACTGGCTCAAAGATCAACTTAGACTACCAGTATGTTCTCTTTATACATTATGTAGATGTATGTCTATATTCCGGGCTGTATGAACTGGGAGGGGGCTGGGTCTGACTCTAAGCCCCTCCCTCCCCAGTAATTTCGGCTGATATGGTAACTTGAAAGGGGCTGTAACTGATTGCTTTAGAAAAGTGTTTTAGTTGTGTCTTTTGAACAACATAACAAAACAGTTTCAAGCAGTTGTTTTGTGTACTGATCCAAAGCCTTTATCTGTGAAATAAGATTTGAGTATTACAAGTGAAATCATTGAAATATGAAACAAGTTATTGTGTTTTGCTATGCATCTATGAAATTGACTCGGCTTTATTTCATTTTACTTCATTTGGTTTTCTACAAACTTTTAAAAAACCAGTATAATGTTTATTAAAGACTATTTATTATATATCGAAGAAGTTGGGGGATATTGCTTTGAACGTGTCAGTCGGTCTGTCTGTCCGTAATTAAATAACCGTCAATAACTAGAGAACAATTTGGCCTTTGGTCCTCAGACTTGTTTGGGACGTTGGTCATCACATGTAGATGACCTCTATTAATTTCAAGTTCAGTAGGTCAGAGATCAAACTATTCAGTTGACCTTTCGGGGGCATCCTTGTGACCTTTCGGGGGCATCCATGTTGAACAAACATCTTGTTCATTATTAGTATGCCATGAAATATTGAAATGCATAATTATACCCCCGCAAACAAAGTTTGAGAGAGGGTATATTGGAGTCACTCTGTGGGTCGGTCCGTCCGCATAAAAGTTTGTGGAGCAAACTACTTCCATATTTTTTAAGCGATTGCAATGAAACTTGAAATATGTTATCACCATCAAGTGTAGATGTGCAAGACAATCTGCAAATTTCATGCCCATCAATTCACGCATTGTCCCCTTTAGCGCTACTTGAATTTAGCCGTATAGTGTACTATTCCTAGTGTCAAAGCGGCGGTGGGGGTATCAGTCACCTCTGTGACAGCTCTAGTTTTATGTTTATTATTCTGTTACCAGGGCAATGAGTACCTACAGACTGCCGCCAGATGTTTACAGATGATGTTGAGGGTGGATACATACAGATACATGTTTGTTACCGTGGATGGCGTAGCAACGTAAGATATTTTATACTTGTTGTTTATTAGAATGCTTGTGCAAACATTCGTAAGCCTGCCCAGTTAGCTTAGTGGTTAGAGTGTTGGTCTACAGATCGTTGTGAGGTTGTGAGATCGAATCCCTTACAAGCCACACACTGTCTGTGACAAATTTGACTAAAGATATTACATCGTATTTTAAATTGTCACCCACCTCTGAATTATGTTGGGTAGCTAGGCAGTAGCTTGCACATAGAATATGGTTTTTACTGGTTAAGGCTTAAAAGTCCGGGGAAGCCGGTTAGGATAACTGCCCGCCACAGTATGACTGAAATAATATTTTAAGATGGCGTTAAATCCAATGAAATAAATTAGTAAACATACAGTAAAACCTCGATTATTCGAATGTCATTGGGCCCTGAAAAATCATTCGGATAATCCATGGTTTCGAATAATCCATTTCTGTATGATGTACCGGTTTGGAAACGATAAATTCCGTACGGTCCGTATATTGCAAGGGAGTTAACTCTCGTATGTAAACATGACGCTACTTGAGTGATAATAAGAATAAAATAAAATGAATATGAATAACACACTCTTATTATTTATCCTTGTTTTATGAATGTATATGAGCTAATAAATGAAACAATATTTTTTTGTTAAATAAATACCAGCGCATTTATGGATTAAGCAGAACACAATCCGACACAATAATATGTCATTCTCACTTCACTTACTAACGATCGACTAGGCATTGCTATAGTCACATTCTAAAACAATTAAAAAATCGAAGACTTAATGTTTTTATGTTTGGAACATTCTTTCACTAAATCATCATATTCTAGTTAGTTTTGTTTAATTTATGTTCGAATCATTTTTTTTAAATTTTGAATGATGCTGAAATGCAAATAATTTCATACAGATCACCAGATACGTACGCGTATCAACTTATTATACCTGAAATCATTGTGAAATATTCATCACGATTATTATAAAATCGTAACAAACAATATGGTCAATTAACGATAATTAAACTGTTGACACGCTTCGTGTATGAATTGATGTTACACATTGTTTGTCACACGACATTTTATTCTCAATCGGCCATTGTTATCAATTGACGATTTCGAATAATAGGTGTGAAAATAAGCGCATTCGTAACGGTAGGGACCAAATAATGTATTCGGATTACACCAGGTATTCGTAAAATCCGATTCGTATAACCGGGGTTCGTTGTAGTTGAATTATATAGAGGCGTAATCGGGACAGTAGATATTATTCGGATAATACCGGGTATTCGGATAATCGGTGTTCGGATAATCGAGGTTTTACTGTACATCATAAACTATTTTTCCAGTAAGATTTGACCTTGAAGGTCTAATAGCTTACTATGAATAATTTAGCTTGAAAGATGTAATATGCGAGTGTATGTGGGCTTCAGACATGGTCCAGTGATTTGGTGCACCAGACTTGTAACCTAATTGTGATCTCTTTTTGAATCCTGGTCCCAAACCGAACCGAGGTCAAATATGTTAATTAAGATTTACAGTTTATGGTAATTGTCTTAAACAATTTTAATATTTTCGTTTTATTTTATTTTTAGTATAATATCGGTTCTGGATTCCAGTAGAATGGGTTTTCAGCTACAATATCAGCTGATCTTCTGTCTCTGGTGTCTAACCTTTAGATCAGATCTCCTGGAACGAATGAGCAAGTAAGTGACTTCTCTAACAATTCACAGTCAAATCTGTGATTAAGGGCCACCCTTAGGAAATATGTATTGTAACTATTATTGACAGGTGGCCACTATTTGGATGACATTTTATTGTAAGTAATCAATGATGGTTTAATATGAATGACCTTTATTCACAGGCTGACCTTTATCTGGAGGTGGCTGCTATCACAGGTTTGATTGTATGTGATATCAAGATCTTAAATCTTAGTCCATGTGAAACAGTTATGGACATGGGATCCAGGCTGTATTCTGAGTCAAACTGGTTCCCATTCCATTTTGCAGTGCACGGAAGGCTTTATACAGACAGAGTCAATGAAAGAAAATAAGTTGCAAGTCTGACCAGTTCATAATTTTGATCATTTTTAGGATCACAATCAAAATGTGAATCAGTTGTAGAGCAGCTTAATATGATGAAATTTGTCTAGAACTATGGCATACATGTTTTATTCTAAACAAATTGTTCAACGGGTCATTAACCTCAGAAGATAAATCATTAAACAATTCTTCTACGCCGATCTTAGTCATTTGTGAATACAAATCAAGGGAAGTAACTTGATTGAAGAAATTACCAAATTATTGTGCGAACAAGATTTCTCTCCCTTAGACTATTAAGCACCATTCGAAACACCTTGGTTGATTCTTTACATGCATCTAACATATGATGGGTATGCATCTACGCCCTACAGTAGTGATATGGTTGCCGATTTACGGCTAAAGAAATATAACCACTGAACAAGTTTTTAAAGAAATGTCTAGCACTTTCAATGCAGAATTGTCCTTCACGCCATGCTTTCTACTTTACATTGTATACAGTATCTGACAAGCTGCAGTCCATAAAGAAAAAACTTTTTTTTCATGGAAACCGCTATAAGTTTTGCTTCTGCAAAATTCCAAATAGTTCCAATTTTGGTGTACTAGGTACAGCCAAGATTAGACTATGCCAAATGTATCATGACAGATATATTACTGTAAACTTTAAGTGTTGCAATAATACTATTTCAATATACAAAATTATTACTTTCAGGGCCTTTTTCCCTTCTATAAAAGAGGCTGAAATTAGGTGACTTCCTAAATGCAAAAAAGCTCTTATTTTCCCAATTTGGGGACAGAAGTTCCCAAAATTACAATTCTATTCTTACTTAGTAGTCTAACCTTCTCCAAAATTGGCCAAAATTCACACTTGAATTTCCCGAAATGAAAGGCGAAGGCCCCTTCCCAATTTTTAAAAAAAGGCCCTGACTTTAGTATTTGAAAATGAAAGGTATGAGTATAGTCTGTTAGCGGCCACCTCTGAATAAAGGCAATCTTTGAAAACCTGTTATTGATTATTTAGAAGATAATAACCTCCAAATAAAGACCACCTGTCAATGGAGGCCACATTTTGTATTTCCCAAGAGTGGCCCTTGTTCATGGGCTTGACTGCACATAAATTATCTTCTTTAGTCACCTGAAAAACATAGCAACAAAGAAGTTAATTTATCAACTTCTTGGAGATACTGATATGTCAGCAGGGTTCTCAATAACAGCAGGCTGTAGGCCAATTTAGCCGCTTAGAAATGTGTTTGGGCCGGTTAGGAATCTCAAAAGTTTATAAAATATTGCTTGGAAATACCCAGAACCCCCCTAGCATGCCTGTTAGTCTAGCTTTTGGGCCTGTTGGCCACAAACTTATTGAGAACCATGGATATGTATACCAGGTACAGCTCTAAATGCTTCTAAAAGTAAAAAACGATACAGAAAGGAGCTTAGATTTTGATATATTGTGATTTTCAGATGAATAGTGTTTTATTTTTATTGACATATGATTCATCAATTAATTATTTATTTTTCATTACAGACAACACAGTGTGATTCCTATACTATCAGATATACTGAGTGACACAGTTAAAGAAAAAGTCTCTAGAATAATTCTGGCTACATTTAGGGTAAGTTATGATGTAGTTAATAATGCTACAAGTATCTGTTCTCTTAGTGAAATGAGGCCAAGAATAAAATGATGAATGTTAGCGCTAACACAACTGACCCAGAAGAATTGTTGCAACCATTTTTTACGCATATATGCTACATGCATCAACTACTGCCTATTACATTATGTTGAATGAAAAAACTCGGTTTTCAAGTGCTTGTCAACTCAGTCTTGGTTCAAAATGAGAAAAAAGCATTTAAACTTAGGTAACACAGATATTTTAATTAAGGCCTGATGTTATAATTTATCCCCCACACATTCACACTTGCAGAAAAAGTTATGCTTCACACCGGGCATGATGAAGGACCAGGAAAAATTATCGAAAGGGCCGTTAAACAACGGATGAAACAATAAATACACAATATGTGATCTGTCTCAAATCTTTAGCTTTTGGCTATATGAGACCATCCTTAAAAATTTGTTTGTTTGCTGTAACGATACCTACTCATCAAAAAAAGGCCCCTCCCCAACGTTTATGAGTTTTTAGTTTTGTGAGCATTCTAACATGTAGTTTGGGCTCAAAATGAATAAATAATTTTTTATATAAAAAAATTTTCCTACCTACCTACCCACTGAAAATTTTCTGGGTAGCAAAACTGCTAACAAATTTTTTTCTATAGATAGCCTGATGTGTCACCACTTGTTTTTGCTTGTATTAAAGACGTATATCACAATCGTTAGTGCGCATCGCTACTGCGCAGGTGTACACTATACCGATTAGTTAATCTCACGAAGAATGTGTATTCGACAGCCCTAGATTACGAAAGTTTGTATTCGGTGCTAGTTTAAATAAATTTATGAAAAATATGCCTTTTATTTATTAATTCACATCTTTTAACTATGTACGAGGGGGGATTCAAAAGTTTTGTCACTGCCTCTGTAACTCGGCCTGTATTTAAGATATAATAATCAAAGTCGGTGTACATGTAAATTTATGTATTACAAAATACTATACAAAATTTGGTGTACAAGTAACAAATACTTACATAAATTACAATGTATTGTCTGAAACATATGAGCGACCATCGCCGCACACCAACGACGTCAACAACGTTATTTTACAATTCACTCGACGCCGTAGCGTTACTCCTTCTCAAAATAGCGACCAGCGCACTCAATACAATGCCTGTGTCGTGCAATCCACTTCCGAAACACTTTATCAAACCATTTGGATGGGAGTCTAGAGAGAATGCGGTTACTCTCTGTCTGCAGTTCTTGTAGGTTATCGAAACGTTGCCCCCTTAGCTCTCCCTTCAGATATGGAAACAGAGCAAAGTCGCACGGAGCCAAGTCCGGGCTGTATGGCGGGTGGGAAAGTGTCTGTATCCCGAGGACATCCATGTTCAAACGTGTCTCGTGCGCAGTGTGTGGAGTGGCGTTGTCATGGTGTAATATACAACCGTCGATGTCTGTGTAGAAGTGGTTCCGTTTCTTCCGCAGCGCCGTCATCAGATCACGCGTCAGGACCTGAAGTGTACAATCGAAACACAAGCTTAATAAATAATGTGTTTTATTTACAATTTTTTTTAATGTAATTCATAACTATTAATATTTCTTTAGTACTCAGTATGATCGACTTAAATGAATTTAAAAAAGTATAATTACCTTAGAATAATAGGATGCATTGACGGATTGCCCCTTCGGTACGGCGTGGCTCAATACAACTCAATCCATGTCGAAAAACACAATAAACATGTGTTTGCCTATCGTCTTGGACACACGCGCCTTCTTAGGAGGAGGGGAGCTGTCTCGTTTCCACTGGCTACTCTGCATTTTGGTCTCCGGGTCGTAATAGAAAAGCCAGGTTTCATCAACTGTGATAATCTTTCTGAGAAACTGATCACCCTCTCGATTGTATCGCCTTAGAAACTTCTCAGATTCTTGCACGCGCTGTAACATTTGTTCATCAGTGAGCAAACGAGGCACCCACCTAGCGCTAACACGTCTCATCTTCAAGTTTTCGGTGAGTATACGCTGCACAGTGCCGTAACTGAAACCCGTGCGTTCAGAGAGTGTCCGAACAGTAATACGCCGATCCTCCTCTATTGCGTCGGAAACAACGTTGACGTTCGCGTCTGTCCGTATTGCTGGCCTTCCGGCCCTTGTGTGATCCTCCAGGGACTCATCTCCTTCTCGAAATCGTTCATACCATCTATAAACAAGTCTTCTATTAACTGATTTATCACCATATGTCCCGTTTACCATTTCTACTGTTTCTAAAGGCGATTTTCCGAGCTTGTAGCAAAAATGCAATATTGCGCGTTGCGGCGTTTTTTCAATTTCGACATTTTTTTCTTCCAACGGCTTGCAATCAACTGGCTTTAGAAAGTGTTAACGTGCATTGACGTCATTAGAAATTTAACTGCTGCTTACTGTATGACATGACGTCACGTCAGGAAAACTACGTCTGATTTTGCGCGTTATTTTTGTTGTAATTAAATTTTCAAATATGGTAAGCAAATTAATGTATTCTGTAAATTCGGCGTGCGGCGGGTGCGTCACAGAGGGTTCATTGCAACACTCCCTGCGAGCGCGTTTTTCGTGAAAGTAGGTTCTTTTTTGTTCAAAATAATTAAGAAGATATTGGTGCATTTATATATGGCAAAACTAACTCAATCTGACGTTACATTTTAGCATAATCGAAGCAGTGACAAAACTTTTGGATCACCCCTCGTATTAGATAGTATGACGAGAAGTAACAGTGAAATATTCAAGAAAATAGTGTTTGATTTATATTTTATAAGGGTTGTTTGTTGAAATGCCTGATTTTTTTGTGTACTTTTTACTCATGCGGTCAACTTTAATCATGTGTATTAGAAAAAGTAGCATGGATACCCCCCTTTTTTTCCTTCGTATGTTGTTTAGTATATATAATGTGTAATTCTGTGAAGTTTTAAAAAAATCTGTCCGTTGAAAGAAAAATTATAGATGTTTTTTTCTTCAATCATACGTTAAATCGTCTTCCTTTTTAGAGGGATTTTGATAAATGAATACATTTTTTCCCAAACTTGGTTAAAATTAGACAGATTTGGTCCTTTAAACAATATTTGCACACTATTCCAATCAAAACGGTGTATATAAATTCGTTGTTGATGAAGAAATACAGTTGTACAAGCCATTTTTCAAAAGTACATGTTTTTTTATCATCCGCTCAAAATGGTCTTATAGGGGGGTCATACAATCGGGCATAACTCACAAATGAGCATGGAGACCTACATTTTTCTTTTTGTTTTTGTGGTAGGAAAGGACTAATCTTTATATATGCGAAGTTTAAAAAAATTCTGTCCGTTAGATTTTATTGTGATATACGTCCTTAAAAGTGTATAATAGATCTCATGTACTTTTCCCTTGTATAACAGAATTTATTAGAGAAACCAGAAGAGAGAGATACAATTCAAGAGAATGCGTTATCTATGGTACAATGTAAAGTGTTAAAACAACTCGAGTTACTCGATGCACGCAAATTTGATGATCCAGATATTGTTGAAGATTTACAATACTTACAGGAGAAACTTGAAGAATCTGTTCAAGATTTAAGGTGAGTTAACATTCTCTATTGAAGTTGGCATACATTTGTTGTGGATAATTGAATGTAGTTCTTGAATTAGGGCTTATTTGTCATACATTAGTTCTACACACAATTAATTATAATGTTCAAAATTTGAAAAGAATCTCTGTTTGAATTGACCTTACATACAAATGTATGATATACAGATTTGTTATAACCCCTGCAAACGAAGTTTGAGAGGGGTGTATTGGGAGTCAGGCAGTTGGTCTGTCCATCTGCATACTATTTCACAAGTTTGTGTAATCAAATTTTTCTTAATAATCAGTGATGGTTTTTGACAGATCAAATTATGGATGTATTTTTCAGTTCATTTGATGAATACGTGACAGAAATCAAGTCTGGCAGATTAGAATGGAGTCCAGTTCATAAAAGTGACAGATTCTGGAGAGAAAATGCCATCAGGCTGAATGAGAAGAATTATGAATTATTGAAGTAAGTTCAAAGGTCATACACACATTATTACAGATTGTGTATTGTCTGTTTATAAAAAAACTGTGTTAACCTTATTTCAAAATTGTTTAAGGATTATTAAAGTTCCTTTTTCATAAAAAATTAAGTGACCTTTCATACAAAAGGTCCCTTTATATGTAAAATGATATACTTTTATAATAAGGTTTTATTTGCGAAATTTGGAAATGTAATTTTGTAACTATTGAATGTTATATGTACTACTACAGTACTGTATAATTATGTTTGTTTCTGATGCCAATATTTTAAAGTTATTGCAGGCCTGTAGGGAGTAATGTCAGATGAGGGGCTTATTTTAGATTATAGTTAAAGCCCCTTTTAATTACCTTTACAGAATAAATTATTTGGGATTGGTTAAGTCCCTCCCCTAGTTCCCCCCCCCCCCCCCTCTGTTAATACAGGTTGGATTGTAACATTAAATTTAGGTTTATTTTTCACTTGACATTCTTGTTTTTTTTTAGAATTCTTGTAAGATTGCTAGAAGGAAGCAGAGATCCTCTAATACTATCAGTGGCAGCCCATGACATCGGTGAATATGTTCGGTATTATCCCAGGGGCAAAAAGTAAGTACCTAGGCACCCATTAGAAAGTGTGGAATCATGAAGTTACGTTTCTTTGTTTCATCTTTAAAGCCTCGTCTTCTTAGAAAATAGTCATGTTTAGGATTATTCAATTGAAAAAAAGGCAACCCGGTTTCATTTGGTGTAAAAACATGCATTTTATACACCTGTGATTACGGTTGTGCAAGTAGGTCAAATTTACTGTTTAATTTGTCAGTGAAGTTAATTGTCATAAATTGTTATTTTACATAAGATTTGGTTTTCTGCTTCGTAACCACCATGTGTTTTACATTATAATAATTTTTTTTTTTTTTTACATAAAAATATATTTAGCTACCTGGATGACATTTAACAGTTTTTGAAGCATTATGTTGCCTTGGTTACATTTATTTGTTTATTTTTCAGTGTAATTGAACAGTTAGGTGCTAAGCAGTTAGTTATGCAATATTTGGCACATGAAGACCCCAATGTTAGATACGAGGCATTAATAGCCGTACAAAAACTTATGGTTCATAATTGGTAAGTACGGACGGTAGATTTGGCCGTAATGTCATTAGAAGAATCTACATCTCAATTCAATGTTTAATCATATTATGGCATTATACAAATTCCTAAAATATGTTTGTCATTCAAGTACCATGTTTCACCAATTGGCATGCATGCATGGGCAGTGTGACATTTCATGCATTTTTAGACAAGATAAAACAAAATATTTGATCTCTTTAAATAGTATATAGTAACAGCCTAACCTGTGTTGGTAGCCTGTGAATATAGGTCATTCTTTGGAAATCCATCATTCGTGATTAAATAATCTGAATGTGTGTATGGCATCATATGATTGTGTGTATTGCATCATCTGAATGTGTGTATTACATCATGTGAACTTGTATATTACATCATGTGAATGTGTGTATTACATCACATGAATGTGTGTAATATATCATTGGAATGTGTGTATTACATCATGTTAATGGCTGTATTACATCATTGGGATGTGTGTATTACATCATGTGAATGGCTGTATTACATCATTGGAATGTGTGTATTACATCATCAGAATGGCTGCATTACATCATTGGAATGTGTGTATTACATCATAGGAATGTGTGTATTACATCATCAGAATGTGTGTATTACATCATAGGAATGTGTGTATTACATCATAAATGTTTGTATTTCAGGGAATATTTAGGGAAGCAGATTTCACAAGCTGCATCAGAAGATGGTCCCGGACAAGTTTCTGCAAAAGCATAGTTGATTCATTCCAATATTTGTGTATATATAGACTGCTAGTCATTGTGTTGCTATGGAAACCAAAATTAATATAAATGTTTCTTGTGATATTTCCGGTTATGAGATGTATGCATAGAATACATTAAATCGTTTGAATTTTGATCTTCATTCCTGTAAGATTTATCTCCCTTTATCTATTTTTAGGTAGGTTTGTAATACTTTTATTTTATGTAACTGGAAATTGAGTATATGTTTGCGATAGTTGTCGCCCATATTATTCATTCATGTTAAAATGAATTAGAATATATAGTACTAGTATAAATTATGTTTTATCATTTTGTTTGGAAGAACTCTTGAAAAACATGTATCAAAATCATTGAAAATGAAATGTAATTTTGGTGATATTCATTCGAAATCCACGAACTACAGTGTATTTAGTCAACATTAATGTATAAACAGCGGAATATGTGAAATGTTCGATATTTTAATCCAGATGTTGTGTCATATGGATTTAGAATGTAAGGGAAATAACTCTTCATTGTTTTATATCACAGACTTAAAATTTATATGGATGTGTTAAAGTAAATTAATTTTGCAATTCAATGTTAGATGATCGTTTCATTTTCGTTTTGTAGCTAAACACAAATTCTATACATTTTGTTAACATATGTATGTGAAATCATTACCACTGATCATTATATTATTAATTTTAGTGAATGGTGTTGTCAAGTTTTGATGCAATTTGTGTAAAAAAATAATTTAATTTCAGATTTTTTTTACCTGAATCGTTTTTATGAGTTTTATGAATTGTAATAACAAAAACATACAATTATTAAGAGAGTAATACTGTTTAAATGAAGTGCTAGTACAGTGCAGTTGAAATAAATTTATTATTTATATTGATAATTCATTATGTATTCAAAGCATATTTTTTTCACCTACTTTTTATACTTAATGATATTCACTCCTTAAAAAACGTTATTTTTGTTGTTGTTAGATGAAACATTTTCTCCATTTTAAATTGAAGAAAGACTGTAAAACATGGTATTATTAAGGTCAAAATACGGCCAAAACTGTCATCTTAGTCCAAAGATAAAGGGTTTAGCCCCCTTCCAAGCAGCGGGAGGGGTTAACTCTCACCCTTTTACGTTCATTCAAAGCTGGCTAT
The DNA here is from genome assembly GCA_964023205.1 of Lutraria lutraria. Classification (NCBI taxonomy): domain Eukaryota; kingdom Metazoa; phylum Mollusca; class Bivalvia; order Venerida; family Mactridae; genus Lutraria; species Lutraria lutraria. Next base: position 17,064,321 of record OZ026850.1, on the reverse strand, counting down.
GCCTCTGAATTTTTTATTCAAGTGATCTTTACTGAAAGACCTATCTTTTACTAGGTATGCAAGAAGGAACTATAGAGCCTGGGTGTTCCTTAGCACTGGTTGACTGGTTGTTGTTGTTTTTCTGTGTATGTTAAGTACAGATATCATTGTTTAGTATCCAGCATATAAGATTTTATTTACCAGTACATTCCATGTATAGGTTACTTAGTCTGTTTGGTTAGTTCAGTTGGAAGGTCACATGATATTTGAATGGTTGTTTGAATGGTTGTTTGTATACCTGGACTCACCTTTCTTTGACTGAAGATGTCAATTTACAAATCTGTACTTCTCATTAGCACAGGGCGTGCAGTTGTTTGCCAGTTGCTTGAGAGGATTGGTTTGTGCTGGTTGATAAACACAGTAGTACCTGCTTGGTGATACTTCTCTCTGTATGATCTTTTATACACACCATAAATTGTGCTGTTATACCGGTACCCCACATGTAACTCTTAAACACACCATAAATAGTGTTGTTATACCGGTACCTCCAGATGTGTCTTTTTAACGCATCATAAATAGTGCTGAAACACCAGTACCTCCAGATGTGTGTTTTAAATGCACCATAAATAGTGTTGAAACACCTGTACCTCCAGATGTGTGTTTTAAACGCACCATAAATAGTGTTCTTATACCGGTACCTCCACATGTATCTCTTAACATACCTTAGCCAGTATTGCCAAATAGGTGTACAAAGAAATTTACTATCATTGAAAAAAGTTTATTTGTTATTGTAATCAAGGTTTGGTTTATGCAAGGTTTGTTTGCTGTAGGGTCTGGTTGTAAACAATTATTTTCATTATTTTCATTCTATTTCTGGTTTTAGTGTAAATGTATATGTTAATTATTGTACATCTTGTACAGTAGTTTATTTACAAATAAATTGGTAATATTACTTTCTACGAGTGTGCGTCATTGACAGGCAGATATGTTTATTACATGTGCCATATTCAGGTCTTTTGAAACTATCCTTTGTGTTTCAACTAAGTATTTATTACACCATACTATTCCAGCATATTGTTGACATGTTTGTTTTTACGAATATGTCAGAGATGGATCGATGAATGATGGTAATTCGCTCGACTACCATGCAATCGAAATCTTCCAACATTTCAGGGATGCTTTTTCAGTGTCCCTATTCAAACTACCAAACACAGGAAAGGGTGTTTCAGTGTTTTTACACCTTACAGGTGGCCTTTATTTGGGGGGTCACTATGTACTGAATACTGTGGAATCATTCATTTTCGTTGTGGATTTAATTTCGTGGATTTCATGGGTTGGCTCATCCACGAAATCAAATCCCCACGAATTTAAATGCGGAGATAAGGTATTTCTTTTCAAAAATCAAAATCCACAAATTTATGTCCCCATGAAAAAGCCATTTTAGTAAAAACCACGAAAATTGAGCCCGACGAAAATAAATGAAAATACAGTAATCAATGAAGATTTTTTTATAGAATGTCCTTTATTCACAGGAAATCCTTATTTAGAGGTGGCTACTAACTACGGTAAGACTGAATCTTGTATTTTTTGCTATTTTCTGACAGTTATTGTCCTGTTGGAAGTGTGTATGTTATTTTGTTCTGATGTTGATTTCTAACATTTTATGTATATTGTTGTTGTTATATAATATAGTATATACATGTACATTATGATACACAAGATGAAATAAAAAGAAAAGATTTAATAATCTTAGGGGTTTTTTTCCTACGTATTTTTCAGATTAAATATTTGGTAAGTCATGGATGTTTATACTGCAAATTGTTATGCCCGCTTTCATTCGAATAAAAGGTGGTATATTGCTTTATACATGTTGATTGGTCCATCATATGTAGATGACCCCTATTGATTTTGAAGTCAGTAGATCAAAGTCTTACTCTTCAGTTTGCCTTAAGGGAGCATTAGTGTTCTACAAACACTTGTTGTACTCTATTTTAAATTAGTTGTGTATATCAAGTTTCTATCATCCATGGTTTTACTGCCAATAAGTAATTTCATGAAAACAAATAATGCATTATTTAGGAATTTGAACTTTTTAAGTCGAGCGCAGTAACCACTGTCCTTTAGTGTAATCTAAATGAGTCATCAGAAAACTATGATAGGTTCATCTTTATCTTCCATTTCTATAAGGGAGCTGCATCCTGTTTCAATCATCAAATCCTTTTGTTAGTTTTGATTTTGTCTAATATTCATAGAAGCGCATAATTTGTTTTGTTTGTTTGTTTGATCGAGTTTTACGACCCCTTTTCAACAGTCAGAATCATATGAGGTTTTGAGATTTCACCAAACCATCATACCTGGGAAGAACCAGTACTAGACTCCTATCCTCTGTAGCAACGACCTACTGTCCCTGAATTGTTATTTCCCAAATTATTTCAATCATTATCACACTTAGGCATGAAAAATAAATTGTTCCATGTTATCCCACCCACTCACCCAAATTTTACCCTGCAGCTTTTCACTTTTTGTAAGGTCCGATGAAAGGCATACCCATTCCTTCACTTTTTTACCTTTCCCTGATCATTAAAAAAACAGCAACTATAAAAAAAATAACCTATCCAATTCTTAATAAGCATGTTACCAGAAACAAAACAATTCTTTGGCCCCTTCCCTACACTTTTGTGGTACTGTACAACCTCTCCAGAGCAGCCCTCTCTTAAGCAACAACCTCCTTTCAACAACAGCATGATTTTTTCCCACTGCATGATTTGACTATCAATTTAACCTCTCTAGAGCAACAACCTCTCAACAACAACATAATTTTGCTTCTCTCAAAGGGTGTTATTTTCGAGAGGTTGCACTGTCCTAGGTTTTTCTTCCTGTATGATCACTTTGTGATGGTATTGACATCTTCGTGGTAACTTTATTTTGGGCTTGATACAAATATAAGAATCTTGATGGTTTTGTAACATTGTTTCGATACATTTTAAGGATTGTCGTAACATTTCCCGGAATGGAGCATGAGCAGGAGTGGTGGTCGTCATGTACCTGTTAATTGTATGCTAGTTTAAGATATATAGAAATATCATGCTATCCAGGTGGTGATTACTTTGGTCACTGATCTGAAGAAACTGTTTAACACATTTACAAAAGTTGTTCGCAGAATTCTTTTAAATAAACAAGAAATACGTGAGAGGATGGACGTACTAACCAGATTCTGTTAACTACCTTCGTTCATAGCAATAATTCATAATGTTTTTGTTCATGATAATACACTTATGATATTTTTTTATCTAAATGTATTTTCACATGTCCGATTATATGTGGATTTGATAAAAGAACTGAACATATCACAAGTAATTCAACATTGTATTTAACAAACAGAATGTTCCATAATAATTATGCATAAAAACAAGAACATGACTTTGTGTGTATATAGACATATGATTGATTTTTATTTAAAAAACGCTTGCATTTCAGCATCATACTTTATACAAACACAGACTTTTTGTAAGGATGGACGTGTGTTACAGCTGCTATTGAATTAACAAAACACTCATGTGAAGTTTAACTACGAAATTAAGTTACAATCTTTCTACATAACCAGTACTCATTGCAGACACTCTGGTGGCCATTTTGTAACAATGATGCTGTTATGGCTACCTGTTACACAATCTGGTGTTCAAACAAATAACTGGTCATAAATAAAGCTAATATAAGTAAAGTAAAGTTAGAATACGTTAAGTTGAAATAATCAAAACTAAAATAATCAAAGTTAAAATAACTAAAGCTAAAATAATCAAAGTTAAAATAACTAAAGCTAAAATAATCAAAGTTAAAATAACTAAAGCTAAACTAATCAAAGTTAAAATAACTAAAGCTAAAATTAATAAAGCTAAAAGAACTAAAGCTAAAATGACTAAAGCTAAAATAACTAAAGCTAAGATAAATAGCTAAAATAACTAAAATTAAAATAACTAAAGCTAAAATGACTAAAAAAAATATGAATAAAGCTAAAACGAATAAAGCTAAAAATAACAAACGATATCATTGACAATAACTACAAGAACAATGATAACTGAGAATAACATTAAGAGAAATGATTACATTTGGGAAATGGAAACATTAAGAAATTAATAATACTATGAACAATGGTTTTTGAAAAAAGGTAAAAAATGTATAGAATTTAACTATACATTCTATACTTAACATGTGATAACAGTACAAATGTCACATTTATTCACCCATTGAAATATTTTCTATGTGAACACATATCGAGGGTTCAACGCAACAGTGTCGCAACTCATATTGAAATAAGAACAAGTTACGACAGTGTTGCACTGAGCCCTCGATATGTTAAACTAGTGTCCATGATCAAGAACAAACAACAAAAATAAACATGAAATCTAAAACTTTCAGCTAGAGCTACGAAGGCTTTGGATAAGGAATACCACCACTCCAAACAATACATCCATCACACCATGACATATGACCTCCATTTTGCTGCATGTGGACACCTTCACTTTGGTGTCCATGGCAATGACCTTCACTTTGGTTTCCATGACAATGACCTTGAACTTGATGCATATGACCTTGAGGAACTGTACATCCTTGAGATTTAAGTGTCACGTCTGCTGTGGAAGATCCGACAGAACTTTCATTGTCTTTATCATCAGGAACAGTTTGCACAGTTAACTCCCCTGAAATTCCTTCCAGCCGACTTTCACTGTGTTTGTATCTTTTCCTCTTCAATTTCTGTCGTTCATTCTTAAACCAGTTTCTCAGTTTCTCTACAGTAACTTTGGGTCTTTCTAGTCTTACAACACTGGTGTTTAATTCATTCACGTATTCCTCGAGCTGTCTCTCACATGGATTCTTGTTTGTTGCAAACCACGCCTTCATCTTCGGCACTTCTTTCAGAACATGAAAAGTTAATCGAGCATTTGCTGCCTTGGTTACAGCTTTTTGAGCTGAAGTTAAATCAAGAGTAAGAATAATTGTGGGTAAAGCTTTTAATAGCATCCATAGATCTAGATGGTCACTTCAAACTGAAAGTTGCCTATAAAGAAAATAAATCTTGAAAACTTGTCTAAACCTTTAATATTCAAAACCAAAAGTAGTATTTTTTAATTAATAGTCCCTTCGAAAGAAGCTCATGAAATCATGAACTATTCCTGAACTATCCTTGCACACTTCATGAATATTTCATGAAGTATAAATAACTGTTCAACAGTGAGGGCTGGTCCCTTATGTTGATAGTATGTGTAGATGCAGCACTATTTTTCCCTTCTATAGCAGGGGCCGTTAACAGGTGTCTTCCCCTCAGGAAAATTCTTTAAAATCATGCAGTTTTCCCCTAAAGTTCAATTTACATCACGTTTTTTCTTCCCCTTTTGCTGAAATTATGCGTTATTTTCCCCCAAATTTTAAGAAAAGGCCCCTTCCCCAATACTGTGAAAAAAAGCCCTGAGATGTAAATTCCACTGATGGTTTATCAATCACCATTAACTACTCGGGCATTTCCGTACCTGAGAAATACGTATCGTACGTATGTGTAGGGTTACAAATTTTGGTTGTATGGTTTCCGGTCACTACTTTTTCAACACTAGGTACTCGTTTTCAAGAATCATACACAGAATGGCAGACTTTCAAATGTGTTTATCGTTTGCGATTGATAAAATGGGTATCAATTTCCCATTGAGAGAAACAGGTTATTTCCATTGTTGGATTCCCAGGGTCAGCCATGATGAAATATAGCCCGTGAACAACAACAACAACAAAATGATGGCCTGCCTATTATGTCCAAGCCCCGAGGTTATAAAACTTGTGACCGAATGGGTGTTATATGGAAGATAAGATACAGTGTTGTGTTAAGTACCTGATTTGTGGTTCTTGTATTCCATGTACCAATCACCAAAGGCTTGCAGGGTTCTCACACTCAGTGTTGCTTTGTACTTAGAGTTGATAAGGTTTGATATCATAGACTGAAATAAATCACAAGATTCATCAAGATGTGAAGATATTTATTTCTTATTTCATCGGATTTAACGCAATTTTCAACATTATTATAGTCATATCGTGGCGGGCAGTTATCCTAACCAGTTTCCCTGGACTTAATTAAGGCCTTAACCAGTACTAACCACATTACTGTCAGGCTACCCCACATAATTCAGAGGTCAAGGACAATTTATAATAGGATGTAATATCTTCAGCTAGATTTGTTATGGACAGTATAAGCCTCGCCCAGGGCTCAAATTCACAACCTCTTGATCAGTAGACCAGTGCTCTAACCACTGAGCTATATAACTGAACAGGTATGTAAAGACAGAGTAAAAGACAGTAAAACAACAGTTAGACATTCTACATAATGTAGGGGGATAACAATGGTATCTTTATTTATTACATACACAGTCATCACAGAAACATATTTTTGGAAACTGAACGATAGTATCTTGAGGTGACAATACTCCAGATAAATTTAGAAATCCGGATTTATCTGTCCTGAAAGAGTAAAAAAAGGCCTCTTGTCTAGTAAAAATGGTCATTTTCAATTTGGCTGTATTGACACCTCTGCAAGTTGACTAATTTGACCAAAATTTGTTACAATATAACTCATTACGGCTTTTCTTCGGAAATAGGCAGCACCTTACACTATGAGGTAGTACTTACTTGTGGTAATGGAGAAATGATTGAAGCACCTTACACTATGAGGTAGGACTTACTTGTGGTAATGGAGAAATGATTGAAGCACCTTACACTATGAGGTAGGACTTACTTGTGGTAATGGAGAAATGATTGAAGCACCTTACACTATGAAGTAGGACTTACTTGTGGTAATGAACACTATGAGTTAGGACTTACTTGTGGTAATGGAGAAATGATTGAAGCACCTTACACTATGAAGTAGGACTTACTTGTGGTAATGAACACTATGAGGTAGGACTTACTTGTGGTAATGGAGAAATGATTGAGGCACCTTACACTATGAGGTAGGACTTACTTGTGGTAATGGAGAAATGATTGAGGCACCTTACACTATGAGGTAGGACTTACTTGTGGTAATGGAGAAATGATTGAGGCACCTTACACTATGAGGTAGGACTTACTTGTGGTAATGGAGAAATGATTGAGGCACCTTACACTATGAGGTAGGACTTACTTGTGGTAATGGAGAAATGATGGAAACACCTTACACTATGAGGTAGGACTTACTTGTGGTAATGGAGAAATGATGGAAACACCTTACACTATGAGGTAGGACTTACTTGTGGTAATGGAGAAATGATTGAAGCACCTTACACTATGAGTTAGGACTTACTTGTGGTAATGGAGAAATGATGGACACACCTTACACTATCAGGTTGGACTTACTTGTTGTAATGGAGAAATGATGGAAACACCTTACACTATGAAGTAGGACTTACTTGTGGTAATGGAGAAATGATTGAAGCACCTTACACTATGAGGTAGGACTTACTTGTGGTAATGGAGAAATGATGGAAACACCTTACATTATGAAGTAGGACTTACTTGTGGTAATGGAGAAATGATGGAAACACCTTACACTATGAGGTAAGACTTACCTGTGGTAATGGAGAAATGATGGAAACACCTTACACTATGAGGTAGGACTTACTTGTGGTGATGGAGAAATGATTGAAGCACCTTACACTACGAGGTAGGACTTACTTGTGGTGATGGAGAAATGATTGAAGCACCTTACACTACGAGGTAGGACTTACTTGTGGTGATGGAGAAATGATTGAAGCACCTTACACTACAAGATAGGACTTACTTGTGGCAATGGAGAAATGATTGAAGCACCTTACACTATGAGGTAGGACTTACTTGTGGTGATGAACACTATTAGGTAGGACTTACTTGCGGTAATGGAGAAATGGTAGAAAGGTCAGTCTGTGTCATCTCTTGTAGTAATTCTAACACTACAGATCGAACATTGTCTGATGTCCATTCATTCACCAAATGACCATGTGACAGTATTCTGTAGAATAGAAATATTTGGTCAGTTGCTCATTTTTATTGGTTAAGATTCTCACCTATGTTCTAGGGATGGATGGTCCGTACCTTTCCCATCCAGGACAAGATCCACGAGGCCTATTTACTTTTTTTTAAGATAAAAGAACCTTACACATTGATCAGGAGTTTAGTTCCAGCTGACACTGATAACTGTTTTTGCTTGTTCTGATGTCAGGGCACATGATTTTATTATACACCTTTTAAAATTTTGGCCTCCCTTGGACTCAATTTACACAGAAGACCATTTCCAACAGGCATGAAGTTGATAAACTTTATGACTTCAAGTTCCGGGATAAGAGAATTTCAACAAGGCAAAATATAATATGTTGGCCCCACCCTTTTGGCATTTTATATACCAAGTAGGCTTTAGGGTGGGCATTTAGATGAATATGATTGTCTCTATGGATTTAAACATCAACCATTTTAAAATGTCAAATTCCCTTGGGTCAGCACGCTGCCCCGGCCTGGGTAGGCAAAATTATAAGCTGAACAGATTTATTGAAAATGGTCATTACTAATTTTTAGAATGTATTGATTTTAGCCAAGTGAAAAGCAACCAAGGAGCTAAAATGAGAAAAATGAGAGAAGTAGTTAATTAACACCTTTTGTTTAAGGCATACAAAGCCAAGTTATTTTCAGGGCAGTATGCGCTAAATTTTAGCACCCAAACCCTATCTAGCCGAATAGGTATTTGCTAAACCCGCTAATGAAACTTACAATCCCTAAAATCTGGCGATGGACATATAACAATATCTTGAATGGGGAAAATTTAACATCGAGATCGTGGAAATTTTCCAATACAATGTAGGTTTGTTTGATTAACATAAAGTGAACCAGCTGAACTTATTAATTTGTATTCTTTATCTACCATTTCCTTGGTGCACCTCTAAACCAAATTTACAATCCCTAATAGCCGGTGATGGACATACAAGGATATTTGTTATTTACCATTTCCTTGGTATGAACAGGTGTTGCACATCTGAAGCAAGTAAATATCAGACAGGTGCAAATTGGGTTTTCTACCAAAACCACAAAGCTGACCAACTGATTTATTTGGTAACCAACCTGAGTTGCTTGTGTGTCTGGACCCCTGGGGAGTGTATGGGGACCCACATGAAACAAATCCACATTCACCAAGAAAACTTTCTTCGATCATTTTTTAAAATCTGTTTTTAATATCACATCAACAGCCATATCAGGCTGGAAAAAAAGTTTGTTTGAAGTAGGTACAGGGAGCATCCCTCACGGGTAGGTCGGAGCACTCCAAACAAACTTATTTTTATTTTCAGCCTCAGAAAATTATCAATCATGGATATAGGTAAAGATTGTTTTGCCATCACCAACTCTTATTTATGAACAAATTGCCATTGTACATAAGACAATCATCTTCCTTGGATGTACTCAAGAAAAATGTAAAAACCTATTCTTTCAGAGACTTACTCGCTGTTTTAAAATAAGAAAATGTTATGAAAGTCAGATAACCAAATTTTATTTTTATGTTTTTCATGATATTCATGAGTTGTACAGGATTTTAAAACTATAATAAGTTTCTAAGCATGTTTTATGCTTTTAAGCAGTCCTACATAGTTTTTAAGTTGCTAATTTTTATTTTCTTTAATTACTACCTTATGCCTTTCTATTGGCAGTGCTTAATTGTGCATGTAAATTTTATATAACCTGTTTTATACCTGTGCTATATGTCATTGTACTATGCCATGGAATATGCGATACAGAAAAAGGCGTTTAATACATGTACATAGTTCCCACTTCTACCCTAGGCGGCCATCTTTGTTGGCAGATTTCTTAGGCGCTTAATAGAATAAAATCTGAAAATAGGTTAACAACTAATTTTATAGAAGAAAACTTAATCATGAAGTTGTTAAGGCCATAATCACCTCAGGTTTAAGAAAATTGCAGTTGTCACTTATTAATATCCAATATTTAGAATTATCAAAACAAAAATACGAATAGCTTGTTGAATTTGCCAACCAAGATGGCCGCCAAGGGAGGTAAATATTGTACATATGGGAACTATGTATTAAATAAAACAGTTTCAGTGTTATGCTTGTGATCTCCAATTTAGAACAACCCAAAACAATTATCTGGATGGCTCTGGCAAGGACTTATTGACATACATATCGACGGTTCAACGCAACAATGTCATAACTCATACTGGAATAAGAACAAGTTACGACAGTGTTGCGCTGAACCCTCGATATAAGTCCTTGCCTCAGGAAACTTCTTTTTTTTCTCTGGAGTTTATCATAGCACCAACAGCCAGGCATACACCTGGGTAGAGGCACCAACCTCCTGTAATAAAATCTTATGCATGACAAAAAATACACTGACTAGATCCTTCTCATAATTCTGTCAGAAACAAATTTTACCAAGTGATACTTTTTCCATTTTTTAGATCACAATTGGCTCCAACTGACCAATCACTGCAGGGAAAGTGTTTGCTAAAACACATACATTGAAGTTCACAGTTTCCCGTCGTCTATTTTATAAACATATACACTAAAATACCGATGGTCTAAGTCAGATAGATCTCTCGTAACCGTTGTCTATGAAATTTCTCAGCTTGCTTCTATATTTCATAGACGTTTACTTACGGTTAATCCTATATACATAGCAATTTTAAATCAGTTATATTTTGTAACCTGATACCATACATATGTACATGATGTTGCATCTATATTTGTGTAATATAACCTTAACCAAACATTACAACACACTCATATTTTACTTGGCCTTTACATATTTGAAATTGTTTGTAATACTGTTTTGTTGGTGCACTATAAAAACTGTATATTCTGTTCAGATCATTTCCTTATAGCAAATTAAGGAGTGCACAGTGCAACCTGCAGATGTCATATTAAGAAAATACACTTAACTTGTATTGGTTCATACAACCACATCTATAAAACAATAAAATACCATGTTGAAGGTTCACATAGATTGTTTTGAGAGAGAAAGGGAATCACAAATTAGAGTAAGAAAGATAAATCATCAATTTGAGTAAAAAAGGGGGATCAATCATCAATTTACCAGGAAGTACAAAAGGGAGATAAATCTTCAATTTGTGTAAGAAATGGAGATAAATCACCAATTTGTGTAAGAAAGGGAAATAAATCTTCAATTTGTGTAAGAAATGGAGATAAATCACCAATTTGTGTAAGAAAGGGAGATAAATCGATTTGTGTAAGAAAGGTTGATAAATCTTCAATTTGTGTAAGAAATGGAGATAAATCACCAATTTGTGTAAGAAATGGAGATAAATCACCAATTTGTGTAAGACATGGAGATAAATCACCAATTTGTGTAAGAAAGGGAGATAAATCTTCAATTTGTGTAAGAAATGGAGATAAATCACCAATTTGTGTAAGAAAGGGAGATAAATCTTCAATTTGTGTAAGAAATGGATATAAATCACCAATTTGTGTAAGAAATGGAGATAAATCACCAATTTGTGTAAGAAAGGGAGATAAATCACCAATTTGTGTAAGAAAGGGAGATAAATCTTCAATTTGTGTAAGAAAGGGAGATAAATCTTCAATTTGAGTAAGAAAGGGAGGTAACCATCAATTTAAGTAAGACAGGGAGACTAGAAGCCCAAGGGCAACATGTCGAGCCCCTGTTTAGCCAGCTTGTGATCTTGACCTTTGAACTATGAAAATCTGGGTGTTGCCCAAGACACATGGTCTCATTGTATTATGGCAGGTCATTTTCAAATAATTCAATGCATAAGGGAGATACAGCCCGGACAAGGTGTATAATGCTCATTTTTGATGTTTGACCTCTAAGTGTGACCTTGACCTTGGAGCTAGAGACCTGGATCTTGCACACTGCACACCATCTCATGGTGTTTAACAATTATGCCAAGTTATCTTAAAAAGTTTCTATGAATAAGGAAGATACAGCCCGGACAAGGTCTATAATGCTCATTTTTGACGTTTGACCTCTAAGTGTAACCTTGACCTTTGAGCTAGAGACCTGGATTTTGCGCAATGCACACCGTCTCATGGTATTTAACAATTATGCCAAGTTATTTTAAAAAGTGTCAATGCATAAGGGAGATACAGCCCGGACAAGGATCCGGACGGACGGACACTCACTCACTCACTCACTCACTCACTCACTCACTCACTCACTAACTAACGTACAGACATGCAACCGCCATTGTGGCGACTATGTCGAGCTCACAGCAGGCGGGCTCGACAATAGATTAAGTTGAGTGAGAAAGGGAAATAATTGCCAATTTCAGAAAGAAAGGTAGATAATTCAGCATTTTAAGTAAGGAAGATATATCAGCATTTTAAGTTAGAATAGAAGAAATTTCACAAATTATGTGGGAAAGGGAGATAAATAAATCATTTGAGTAAGAAAGGGAGATAAATCACGAAACTACACAGGTAACATTTTTGCATGCATTTTATTTTCATTTATAGCATTTTATTTAGTTTCTAGTCACAAAACATTAATTATACTGAACACAATAACTAAGTTTGATATTAAAGAACAACATGTTTAAATTGTATGTCACAAACAATCACATGTTTATGTCAAAAACATTCACAACAATGTTCACATGTTCTATACACATTTATAAGTCATTTTTACACGTCCATTTTTTTTAGAAATATTTAAAGGAAAGAGAACATTAAGTAACTGGTAAATATACACATGTTTTGTCTGAAAACCATAATCTCATTTAACAAATTAATAAAGAATTGGTAATATATGTAGTAAAATCCGTGACAAACCAGACTTCTTGAAAAATGGAATTCTCTGAGAACGGAACAATTCTATTTTGTTTAAGTCCCACTATTCGGAAATTCATCTTTAAGTATTCTGAAGAAAAAATTGGAATTTTTGCGAAAGCCAGATTTTTGGCTCAGTCCGAAGGTATTTGGTTTTCAGGTTTTTTCTGTACAAATTCAATCAATCGAAGAACCACAGTTTTTCATGCAAGTCTTTATTGTTGTTTTAAATGCTATGCACACTCATCATAAACCAGTATCTAGCTACAGAACATGTAAAATGACTTAAAAATTGGAATGAACATGACACATTAGTTAGTCAGTCAAATTACATCATTAACATAAATAACTAAATCAACATCCCTCTAATTTGTAATGAACTTACCCTGACCCATGGAAGGTAGAGTCAATTCATGAACAATGGGTGAAAACAATAAGGGTACAAAAGAGGAAGAGTATTTCAACCTATTGCAGACTAGGCCTGTAAAATTTTAGATGACCAAACTTACAGTACAGATAATAGAAGATTTTTTTAAAAATATCAAAGACATAAATTTAGAGGTTTAAAGTAAATGAAAATAAGAATGAATTTGAAATGAGGCATTTTGATTTCTCTTAAAATCCGTAAAAAAAGAACTAAAATCTAGAATGATAAACAGATATCTGTAATTACAATAAAGAAGAAAAAACAGTGATTATAAATATAATCAGTCAATAACACGTAAATACTTAAACAATGTACGCCATCGTGAAATATATGATATGCTAGAAATATGGACAAAAGTCAGAATAAACAAAATACCGTTATAACAAACATGAAAATTACTACAACATTATATTACGATGTTGCATCATGCATTTATTTCTCGAACAAAAGTGAGACAAGTATTCCGCAATGAAAATGTTTACTTATACATACGGTGACTTACGAACAACAAATTCAATACTTTAAAATCATTAACGTAAACAAATTGACTAGGATTAAGACAGGAAATAAACAATACGTATCAACAGAAAATAAAACACTGAGAAATAAAGTTTTAAAATCATGATAAAACATACATACGTAGAAATCAACTTATTCGAAACAAAACATTTCATAAACATTTCTATTTTGCGTCATTGAATCATTGCCACAATGAACTGCGAGTATATTAAAAAAATGTAAATTATGAAGTTATGAAATAAAAATATTAATTGCGTTGTTGTCCACAGTAAGGATAAAAAAATTAGAATATAGATTATAAATTCATCAGCCCGATTATGAATCTTCATGAAAAACACGCATGAAATTTGTTTTGTAAAAAACTTGAAAAGTTTGTTTAACATTTACACCGATGTAACAAGAATGCCATCTCGTCACACAATCTGTGCCCCGCTACTGCCTGTAATTACACCTTTATACAGTAACCCCCTGAAAACTGGAATTCTCTGAAAGTTGGACAATTTTTCATGTCCCAGTTCTTTCAAAATTAATCAAAAAATTTCTAACAACCGGAATTCTCAGACGTTTGGTCCAGTCCAGAAAGGTGTCAGATTTTCAGGGGTTGAACAGTACCTTGATATGAATATTGATAATTGATAAATGTACTTAAATGCGTCAATGTGCTATTGCGTAGATCTGACAAAATATATTACACAATGTGAAATCATTAAAAATAACATCAAAATTTATCGAGATATGGATAACAAAATCAACAATGAGGCTTAACATTTAATTCACATGCAGTCAAGCCAGTGTCAGCGGCCACTTCTGAATAAAGGCTTTCCTGCAAATAAAGGCCATTCTATAAAGAACATCATTGATTATTTGGAACAAAATTACCTCCAAGTAAAGGCCAAATTATGTCTTTCCCACGGTTAACTTTTGCTCATAGGCTTGATCGTATATGCAAACATAATTTTATTGTAAACAAAATTTTTCCCAGCATTTTTTTAACGAAATTTAAGAAGTCGGGATTACAAAGAAAAATCTGAAAATCTAGACAGCTTAGCTTAACTTTAAGCGAAAGAAATTTTTTATTTCATGTAGAAGAACTGAGAAACAAAAGCCAAAAGAGGTCACCTGACGTAAATAATTATATTTAAATCATAAATCCTGAAGAAAAATACATAATTCTAAGTCATAGAATGTTCCGTAAGATTTAAAACTATACAAAAAAAGGGACCAAACTTGAAAAAATCAATATTGTACTTCATACACAACATACACCACCCGCTGGACTGTATCTGTGCTTAATATCATTTTAACTAACTTTCTCAGTCATGAATTTATTACTTAGTAGGACCTCAATTATCTGAACTTGAAGGGTCTGAAACATTAAGAAGAAATATCTGTGGTTTCTGATAATCACTGGTATGGTAAATCAAGATGCGTTTGAATTCTCAAGAATGTGAAAAATTCGGGAAAGAAATTTCAATTCGGATAAAACCAGAATTCGGATAAAACCAGAATTCGGATAATCCATAGTCAGATTGTTAGGGCTCTACTGTGTATTAGAATTTTCATTGATTTTTTTCTAGAATTTTCATAGAACAATTATAGCCAGTGAATTACCTTCATAATTATATGAACACTCAAATAAGCTGTAAAACAGACAGTAAAGAGAAACATTCATTACATTATCAACGTTGTAAGTTAATTCATTGACTTGACGGACCCGGTACAAGTTATTGTTTACATATCTGCAGTTTTATAACAAAATCTATACAGAAACAAATTGCTAAAAACAATGCATATCAGTGGATGGTTCTGTAGACTGGGTCACTAATTTTTGAATTTGGAATCAATATTTTAACCTCACATAAACACAGACACAGTCTAGCAGGACACAAGCCAACAAAAGATTACATAATATTTCAGCAATTTTTACAGTGCCGTATTTTGGCACTTTAGTCGAAAGAGAAAAAATACTAATATTAAAAAAAAAAGATTGAGTATGCTTTAATCGAATAAATAATCTTTGAGATTCAAAATTAAATGATACATCAATCCAAAATAATATGTGGAATGTAGCAACATATCAAATTAAAGGGATTAAATCCCGAATCAGCCAACATAATTTAAAAATAAAATTATGCAAGTCAAGCGAAAAAGGACTATCATACAAAACTGGGCAGGGAGGGTGGGGGGTTGAATCTCTGTAACCTTAGAATCTCTCTTGATCAACAATGATGCAACATTATAAACATAGGTACGTATATTTCAAATTAATTGTTATTAATTTGACAAAAAAGTGCTCTTAACACAGTACAGCTAAGTCATGCTTGGTCAGTACTTAACTTTGTCTTTTAAGACAAAATGTCTGAGATATTCAGTTAAGTTTCAGACAGTCAGTATACAAAATCCATCAGTTTTCAACCAAGCTTTGATTGAATATGATTAACAGATTATCGTCATAGTAATCCAAGTTAATTTTCTGATGTTTGTAGCACACAAACTCCTAATTTAGAAATTTCATTTACGTCCATACGGCTTCCATACTGACTAATCAAAACAATATGAAAATCATACAAAAATTAGTAGAAAATTAAAAAATGAAGATTTTTTTTCTTTTACCATAAACTTTATTTTTAAACAAGAATAAGACGGTCATTATTATCTTCAGGACAAGATTGCCTCCAGCACAAGGAGAGAACTCATGTAGACTCATGCTGTGACGTTATGACCTTATAATATTATCAAGCAATTTGAACAGAACAGAACAGAACATGGACAATATGATAATACAATGTACGTAGTAGACAAAGTGACTTATATATGTATAGATATATAGTGAGTTTGAACAAAAAACATAAACAACAAAAATAAATAAATAGTCACAACTTATCGTTCAAGTAATAAAGTAGGATCAATTGTCATATAAGATTTGAGAAATTATGACAAATGGCATAAAATTATCAACGTAATGTTACTAAGTACAAACTTATGGTCACATACTATTTATGTACATATACATAACATAGGGGTATAAATTACAGGAAGTAGTTTATTTTAATTATAAGACCCTTAAACAGCAAATCGAGGGTTCAGCACAACAGTGTTGTACCTCATATTGAAATAAGAACAAGTTACGACAGTGTTGCGCTGAGCCCTCGAAATACTCTTTAAGGTGTGTCTGATCTTATTATTTTAAAAAATTGCACATTTACACAACTAACTTATCTACAATTCAGACTGAAACAAGATAAATCAGTTCACATCTTATTTGAAATATGGATTCAGAGAAATTAAGACTTTTATAGTTCCATCAAGTAATGCATGTTTTAATTCCATTACAAACATCATACCATATAATTAGTACCTTCGTGGTGATTTCTTCATTAAATGAATGTCTATACATGATTCTTCTGAATGTTAGATAGTTCTTGCCTTAGATTTGAAATTAACAATTCAGACACAAATGATAATTGATTTAACAAGAGGGCCAAGATGGCCCTATATCGCTCACATGACAATCACAGTTCACTCATTAAAACATTGTTTTGAACCGGTGACCTAGTTTTTGACCCCAGACGACCTATGTTCGAATTTGTCTTACATATCATTAAGACAAACAGTCTGACTAGGTTTGGTGAAGATATGATCAAAATTTGACATCTACAGTGTTAATAAGGTTTTCCTAAGATTTGACCTTGTGACCTGGTTTTTGACCCTAGGTGACCCATATTTGAACTTGTTCTTAATATCATTAAGACAAACAATCTGACAAGGTTTGGCCAAGATCCAATGAAAACCATGACATTTAGAGCTTTTACAAGTTTTTTACCTAAGATTTGACCTTGTGACCCAGTTTTGGAACCCGGCTGACCCATGTTCATCCTTGACCCACATATCATTGAGGCAAACATTTTGACAAGGTTTGGTGAAGATCCAATTAAAACTGTGACATCTACAGTGTTAACAAAGTTTTCCTAAGATTTGACCTGGTGACCTAGTTATTGACCCCAGATGACCCATATTTATACTTGACCGTTATATCATTAAAACAAACAATTTGACAAAGTTTGGTTAAGATCCAATAATAACTGTGAAATCTACAGTGTTAACATGGTTTTTCATAAGATTTGACCTAGCGACCTAGTTTTTGACCCAAGATGACCCATGTTCGAACTCGTCCAAGATATTATGAAGACAAACATTCTGACAAGGTTTCATGATCATCCAATCAAAACAGTGACTTCTAGAGTGTTCACAAGGTTTTCCAGCAATTTGCCCTAGTGACCTAATTTTACTACAGAAATTACCCATTTTCAAAATTGACCTACATATTATTAAAATAAACATTCTGACAAAGTTTCATGAAGATAAATTCAGAACAGTGATTTCTAAAGTGTTCACAAGGTTTTCCCTTATTTGGCCCTGGTGACCTAGTTTTTGACCCCAAATGGCCCAATATCGAACTCGTCCGAGATTTTGTTGATATTAACATTCTGACCCAGTTTTGCTAAAATTGAGCCAAAAATGTGGCCCCTAGTGTGGTCACAACAAAAAGTTTGACGACGCACGACGCACGACGCACGACGCACGACGCCGGACGCCGGACGGAGAGTGATCCTAATAGCTCACTTTGTCACTTTGTGACATGTGAGCTAAAAAGTAATAAATTTTAGCCAAATGAAATTTCAATAGAACACAGACATAAAAGGTGCAGTTTAAACAAAGTATTGCTATTTCCCAGCATTAAGTTGAAGACAAAAATCTACATTATTTTGAAAAAAAAAATAAAGACAATTGTTGTTTTCAAGAATTAACATAAAGACTGAATAACTAAGAAATAAATTTGAGAAGATCACAAGTTTCAACTTGAAACAATAAAAATTTCATAAATGAATATATTACGCAAAAAAATAATGTAATGATACGAAAATAACAGAATACGATAAAAACGAAATAAAGATGAATTAAGACAAAAATGAAGTATCAGATTTTTCTGAAGAAAAACCCAGGTCAACCAAACATTCTGAAAACAAAAAGCACAATTTTAAAAATACTATATATATATAAATCTCATTTAAATTGATAAATTCAAATAATAAACAAACGTTTCACAAAACGCCCGTAAGAATAACAATCTCATGAAAATATCTGATGATCTCCGAATCCGCCGATACGCATTCTCTTCACTTTGGCGCGGTGATTTTTAAACCACAACTGTACGTTTTTTGGCTCCAACTTGGGGAATTTTTGCCGATACTCGGAACTATTTAATTCCTCGCAATATTTGTCAATCATGTACGAGGAGGGATGAGTGTCATCGATGAACCATTTCTCCAGTTTGGGTATCTCAGAAAGAGGGTCAATGAATACCCTGGTACGTCGTTTACGATGAGAGTTATTGTTTTCCTGACCTTGACCCGGGGATGATTTAGGGGTCGACTGTTGTGAGGGATGTTGATTGTGAAACTTCATTTGATTAGCTTGCTGAGAGTAAAAGTGAGTATTAAGAGGAAAATAGTGCATAGCCAGTGGGTGGGGAAACTGAGGGATGTGTAATGGCTGCCCAGATGGACTGCCAGTCACGCCACCGAAGTTTAACCCCCTAGCTGAATTGAGGTATGACTCACGAAGGTTCGTCATTTTATCCTCATGACTAGAAACAGATCCATCCAGAGAACGGTCGTCATCATAATCTGACTCCAAATCTTCATCATCACTTTCGCGAGCACGTTTACCATTAGACAAATCTCTAGGCTTATCTGATGAATATCTTTCAGCCATATTTTTTGAGCTACTGATGGTCAAGTCTTTAGCTCTACTTTTTATCACATCAAGTTCTGTCTGACCAACAGCACTATCTTCTTGCACTTTTTGCTTTTCAACTGTAAGGTCCTTTGGCATATCAGAATTGTAATTATCATTATTTGTGACTTCACTACTGGGCACACTATTTTCAATGTCCTGAGGGGATTGACCTTTGGCTGGTGACCTTTCAACCATTTCTGAGTAACCTTCATCAGATCTGGATGGAGACATGTGCAAATCTTCTTTATCAACCTTGACATTTTCGGGGTCAAAGTTTTCGTTATCGGGTGACTGACGCTTACTGCTTTCGTTTTCATTGTCCGACTTGGATGATTTCGTTAAACAGAGCCCTTCGTCGGAGGGTGACCTTGACCTTGAATTCATAGAAAGGTCACAAGGTTCGCGATCATCTAGTGGACCATTTGTTGACTTGGACTGGGCACCAGTAAGTCCCATCTGAGATTTAATGTCCATACTTGGAAAGTGTGGGTAAGGCACCATATATACGGCATTGCGATTCGGCAAGAATGGATAATTGTCATTCATAGTAGGCGCACTCTCCTTTTCATCCTCCAACTCAAAAGAGTCATCGCCACTGTTCTTCGAAGCTCTTCGATGTGCTGCTCTTGCATTTTTGAACCAATAAATGATATTTGTTAGATCAAGGGGACGTCTTCCTTTTCTCGAGTCGAGTGAATTTAACTCCTGAAGGTACTGAAGCATCAATTCCCTGGACGGATGTTGATTATCAGTGAACCAGCGCTGTAGACGAGGGATCTCGTGCTCGGGGTCAAAAGAGGTTCTCATGCGTGTTTTTCCTGGTAAGTAATGTTGATAAGCTGGATGAGAGAAGCTTTCATTCGGAGTCGACGCGCCTGTTGGTCTCGAGGCTGATGGCGATACCTGAACAAGATGATTAGCTGCTGACGATGCAGCCATTTTTTCCTGAACACTCACAGATTCACGTAATGATAAATTCATAGAGGCTTTCAATCTGTCCTGTTGCATTTTTAGAAGGTCCTTAGCCGCGGCAGCAAGGTTGAGGTCAGGGCCGGCACCGTTACCCTCCGTGTAAGACTTCAATTGTTCTTCGTACCATCTGTCGAAGGCTCGTCTCATTTCGGGAGATATCGTTGCTAAGGTGTGGCCATTTTTAGATGTAGATCCCTGTAAATTGACAAACAACATTTTACATACCATATGCTTCATTGAACAACAAAGTAACCTAGTCATTATAGGATATCCGAACAGAAAGTACAACGACCATCCCACTGATTTATGTAGAAATGTTTCACTTCCTGTCATATATCAATACATGAAAAATATCCTCCGGTATGAATTAAAAGTAAAAATGTAAACAAATAAATCATTAGCGTGCCTAGAGGAATGTACAAGAGATTTAAAGGATGATAAAATATTTCAATATATTAAAAAGCGATCTAACAAGTAAGACTACTGGTTAAACAAAATGACTAACATTCGGTACAGGAGAACCGAGTCTTATTACTTATGTACTCTTATTTCGAATATTTTTTCCTGGGACTTTATCGTGCCTGCTGTAAAGCACTGATACACATATTATCTGATTACTGTGGAATCATTAATTTTCGTTGGGGATTTAATTTTGTGGATTTCGTGGGTCGGCTCATCCACGAAATAAAATCCCCACGAATTTAAATGCAGAGATAAAGCAGTTTGTTTCAAAAATCAAAATCCACAAATTTATGTCCCCACGAAACAGCCATTTTAGTAAAAACCACGAAAATTGAGCCCAATGAAAATAAATGAAAATACAGTATCTAAACACAGTACTAGCTTGGCTTGGTAATTGGGATGGGGGCACTGAAAAAGCATCCCTGAGAAATTCGGAGCCAAGATTCGAACACAACCTTTCGTTCTGTAGTCCAGCGCATTCTCTTTCACTGAGATAGAATGCATCATAATCATACAGGCATAGATTTAGAGTCAGCCTTACAAAGACCAAAGATTACATCCACTGACTGCTACACAATCATGTTGTGGTAAAAACAAAGTTATATTTACCTTTTCTAATACAGGACATCCGGTGTTTGCGAGTAGACTTTGGGACTGATCCAACAGAAGCTGTAACAATTTCTCTTTAACGTCTTCGGCTGATGTGATTTTAGACACACTGGAAAGGTAGTTAAAAGTGAACGAAAAAACTGCTTCACTCGGAGGACATTGTTTGAATGGGGAAAACAATATGGAGGTACTATCATGGGTGACCGGGATTACATTTATAATCATTACTGTAGTTGTATCAACAATATGTAATTTATTAATTGCCTTGTGACAGATAGAAGGTCATTTTGTGTGAAAACACTGAAGTTTAAGGATGAAGAAGTTAGCTGAGCATTAATCAATGAAATCAAACAAAACATTATGTGAAAAAAATTGTGCTTCAATCAACATTTAAGAGGTGGGGCACCAGCCAGTCCATATTAGGGAGAAAGGCATAGTTTTAATGGCATTAAAACTGATGTATTTGTTCCAGAAAAAATGTACCCTTGGTCCACAATAGACCAACATTAACATACAGATCATGACAAGATGACAAGGGCCTGCACTATGTCTTGATTTTTTATTATTCAAATTTTCAGTCACTGAGTAAATGAAGTACGAAATACAGAGTTAAATACAAATTAATTACAGTCAAACCTGTGTTAAGGGTCACCTCCAAATAAAGGTCACCCAGTGAATAAAGGCCATTCTTTTAAAGACTGTCATTGATCATTTAAAACAAAATGACCTCTGAATAAAGGCCATCTATCAATAAAGACTACTGTAACAATATGTTTTTCCAAAGGGTGGCCTTTGTTCACAGGTTTGACTGCATAAGCAAGGATATGTTATATATATTGCTCCATATGTCATTATGATTATATATTTCTCAACAAAGAAAAGTAGTAAGACATTACTGAGTTAAATCTAGACATCATCTCAGTACGTTTGCACTCATTATCTCAGTAAAATTTCACACAATAAACCAATTTATAAAAAAACCATGTCAAAACAACAGCTAAAACCATTATTTGAATCAATAATATGAAATAACACTTTCAAAGAATCCAGCATAATAAATCTGCTAGTTATCCAAGGGAAAGAACTCCTTACCTGCATATTCTGATTCTAAGTGTTGCAACCTGAGTTAGCTCCCCTAGTATGTCGTCAATTGTTGCACTTTTGTTGTCTGTTATGGAGTCAAAACCTAACGGGCTCCAATTTTTCAACTGAATTGCACCTGAAAATAGAAAATTAAGCAGATCTGAATTTAAATGATTTCAATTAATTACACTATGAATTTAAATGATATTAATTAATTACACCACAAAAATGTATTTACATAATTAATTTAAGGATTGGATAAATATCTCGAGTACATGCAAACTTGAGTTTATGACCTAATTTTTCATTTTTTTCTGACTTAATTAAAAACAAGTCAGTATGGAGCCCTCACCTGATTCATTAGAATTCTAGGTATTATATTTAAACATTTCAGGGCATAAAGTTTTAAATGTTTATTTCACGTGCTTTTCGTCCAACAAGTTTGCCCTAGGCCGAGGAACTTCATAATTTAATGACCAAATAAACATTCATTGAAATTAACTTATACAATTTGTTTATTTTATATACAGTTCAACAAATAACATAATGAATTATTAATTGAACAGGTAAAAATAAATAAATTTGAATACTCTTAAACAGAGAAACAGTTCGTAACAATTTCCAAAAAAAAATATTTTAAAAAATATGATTCATACACATTCATAAGCATTTTTACAAAGCTATTCTATCCTAGATCAATGATAAAATTTCATAAACAGAACAATTTCAATTTATAATAAAATTGTTAAAAAAATGACAGTAATTTTTTTTTCTTCTAATATGTTAATTCATCAATACCTACTATACAAAATAATTTAAAAGTTACATTTTTTACTTTTCTGTATAAAATTACTGACGAAAAACATGAAATCATTAATAAACAATAACTTATTACTACTGACGACTTAAATTGTTTAAATTTGCATTTGAATGACAAGACATCATTATAGGAGTTTGCCATGGATGTGACATTTTTTTTTTAATTGTGATATAATCATTATTAATAACACAAAAATTTATTAAGTTAATAATAAACATGGATTTTTTTAGATTAATATAAAGTAACAAAAATTTCAGATTAATTCTTAAATAAATGTTTAAAAAAGGGAAGACACTGACAAAGACTGGGAAAACTGGGAAAAATACAATAAAGGGGCAGCAAAAAAGGGGAAATAATTTTTTTCGTTTTAGAAAAATATAGCTTAATTTCGGAGTGGAAGACACTGAATATTATATCCCTATACAGTTATTCCTACATTTTCTGTGACCAGAATATAGAACAACAAGAAGAGAAATCATATTTTTTTTCTTGATTTGTTTCTTCCGACTTATTAATTGTCAGTTTTATTTCTAACAAAAGACATCTAGGAGTACTGGTAGGCCTAAGATTTTTTAAATGTTTACAACGAAAATACAGAATTCATTTTTGACACTTTTCAATTTGTTTTTATACCTTTGGCTCCTAGAGTTTCCGTGGAGTTGTAGCCAAGTTTAAGAAGTGCCGCTCGAACACATTCTGAGAGAAGCGTCGTTCCTGGTAATATAGCATAGCTGTCTAGTTCTACTGTGTTGTTATGCGTGGATGTTTCTTCTAACGATGTCTCGAAAGAAGGAGATCCATTTGTCTGTTCGATGATACAATGAATAGGTAATGAACGGGTACCTGAAAATATAAAGAAATCTCTATGGAAATAGGTAACGAGCAAGTGCCTAAAAATATAAGAAAATAGGTAACAAGCAAATACCTTAAAATATAAGAAAATAGGTAACAAGTGATTACCTTAAAATATAAGAAAATAGGTAACAAGCGATTACCTTAAAACATAAGAAAATAGGTAACAAGCAAATACCTTAAAATATAAGAAAATAGGTAACAAGCAAATACCTTAAAATAAAAGAATACCTGATAACATACACAATTCTCGATGATAATTCAACTTCACCATATTTTCAGTAGTAACTTAACAACTTTTTTTGTCTTAAATTATCTGACCATAAAATTTCACAACTTACTCTCGATGCAACTGGGTACAATTAACGGCCAAAAAATCTGATGAAACTTATTGACAGTTTCAACAAATCAGACAATATTTAGGGTACTTAAACCAGTTGCTAATTTCCAATGTTGACAATCCTATATAGGAACAGTATGCATGGCAATTGACATTAATGTCCGTTTTTTTTTAAATTTAGATTTGAGCAAAATAAATCACTCAGAGAGCTATATATACAATAATTACAATATGAAGGCCCACACATAACTTGTAGAAACCCATATCCAACATTAAGAAACGCACATATCATATGTTAGCATTTTGTGTGTGATGACAAAACTTACCCCCCCCCCCAAAAAAAAACTTTTACGTTAAGTTATACCATAATGCACTTCAACAAAAATATATGAATCAAAGTTTCATCACAATAACAGTAATTGTTGGCTACATATAATAATGAGGTACAATAAAAAGAAAGATGAACGCCCTCATTGTTGATGATTTTTTGGTCAAGCTTACGGTATACCATTGTGACACATCATAGTCGAGCAAATTACACTCAACTATTTCAGTAGTTTTCTAAGCATACATATGAGTAAGAAAAGTGGTTAGAATAATACTGTCTATACTGAAAAGGGGCTGTCCCCTTTTTCTGTCAGCAGGTAAAAGATACTGCATGACTATCCCCTTTTTCTGTCAGTAGGAAAAAGATACAGCACACATAGCTGTCCCCTTTTTCTGTCAGGTAAAAGAGGCTATCACATGATGACAGCATTTGTATGGTAACAAGATAAAATTATAACGCCTCATTCAAGCATCTGATATAGGCACTTGGTTTTATGAGAGCAAGCAAACATTTAAAATATCGTAAACAAATTTTATCTGATTTGTTTTAAAATTAGTAAAAAGTCAATTTTACCACAGTACAGTTTCAAAACATGGTTGGTAAATAAAAAATATATAATTTATAATGGCCAGACTTAAACACCATAGTATAAATAGATCCACTTTATTGGTGCAAACGCTGACAAATAAAATAAATAGCACAAAATTACCTTGACACTCTTTCACAAAATCCAACATTATTCTCTACTATTTTTTAAAATCCAACATGTTCAAATCATTTTAAATATTAAACACATATTTAAACCCGATAACAAACTAAAGTCTACCTCTAGAAGTAATGTAAATAAAAAACTCAATTCAGGTAGACTTAACGCATGTACGAATCAATGGTTTACTTTTCACTACCACATTCAACCACTAAATAGTCACTAAAAATATTATAGAGCAAAAACTCTTCGCTACTATCTAATATTGGAGAATACTAAAATGCATGACTAGTTGACAACTCCAGAAATCCCTGAAGACTGATCTCGCAAGGCAAAGTAACCTTCTTAAATATGCTCACTGTTATCTTATAAAGACAGATTGCTTTGATTGTGGTTGAGCTGTTCCATTTACCCATAATCCTCGGCAAAGTGGAAGCTTTTCTGTTCCGCAATAGCTGATCCTTAATTATGATATTTGAAGAAAACAAATCTCAAATTCAACACGCTTATCCCACTTAATACGAGCAATTTCATACGTTTAATGTCCGCCAGCAAATTCGTGAAGGATAAGGCATTGTAAATATTAGAGAAAGACTTTTTAGGGAACTGCTAATCCATGGCGAATTTGTCGTTAGTATTTATGTATTCGATTTAGAGGTATCTTTAGTTGTCACTGAAGCAATATCTAAATAACGGAATAAAAAATAAGACGATGCATTTATACCACGATTCCATTCCGCAAAAAAGTAATTCGGGAATGGGTTAAACTGGCATTTATACGTAGATTTACAAGGCTTAGTGACAGATAGGGAAAGAAGATTTGATTTAAGGATAAATAAAATCTCCAATACAATTGTTCCAAAACGATTTTTACTGTCTCTAAGCAAAACTTGATGTCTTTACCAGAATATGGTAGCGAAATTAAGATAAAAATTTACTTGGGTTTCACGCAGCACACTGCAGGGGTTGGATGTTCGATATAGCAGCTAAGTGAACCTTTAAGTTAATAAGACAAGCTTAATTAAAGGTACTGGTAACGAAAAAAAGTGAAAATCTAAGTGTGATTGGAAAATGTTAACATTGACCCGACTTTTAAGGAAATTATTTTAGAAAAAAAAAATTACATAATTATAATGTCAAATAATGAATCATCATTATTACACAACTAAGGAAGCCTTTTTTTAACAAAACAGAATAATTTCCAAAAAAATCAGAGAGTCGTAACTTACACAAATCATCAATATTCGACATTAAGAATTAAAATTCTTATAAAAAAAAACATCACCTAATTATTGACAAACAGCGATGCTCTACCATTCCAGTAAAGCCCCTTAAAGTCGTTAAACTTAAAATGTAACATATTTTCCACTCACTCTACTTTCCTTTGATCGTAATTAGGTGTTCTCTACATCTTGTGGAAGTGTGAGCAAGAATAATAATACATAAATCATTGGATTGAAAATTATAACTTCAAAAGAAAATAGTTGCACGATATGTTCACCCTCAGTAATAATTTCGAGAGAAAATGCATCTATTACAAACTGATAAAGATAAAGTCTTTCCAGAGGAGATAAGGCTAGATTTTTGATAATCCTCAGCAGTGATTACAAAATTCTTACATTAGTCCCCTCGAGAAATGTAGACAAAACGCTTAAAAACAACTTAACCGGGACGACAAATTAATTTCATAGATGCACTTAATTGAAGCGCAAGATTTAGTATAAGCACGTTAAATAATGAAATTCAAAATGCATTATAAATCCCTTACCACAATCATTAACGGTTTTATCTCTCCAATGCATCAACATTTTATCTCAGAAAAGGATTTTTGTAAGAATTGGAATACTTAAGTTTATTACAACACATTCAAATTGCTAAGAAACAAATCTTATGTACCCATAGCTAACAGCGGGAGCTAAAATAATTTTTATCAAAATCACATAAATAAAACTAACTACCTTAGATTATGGTCCTCAAAATCTTGGCGTATTTAAGGGCGCTTAAGACGCAATGCATCCTCAATAGCTTAGAATTACGATATCCAGTATTTATTTCTCATAATGTTCATTTAAACGGTAATTTACACATATTTTTTTACTTTTTTACGCCGCTTATCGCTATGAGTGGGATTAGTAGGCGAGCTTCGTGCAAAAATATTGCAGTACAGACCCGAACATCAAATACAAGTTTAAATCCATTTTAAATATTGGAATGCTCAAGCTTTTCTAATTAATATTGGCACAAGCCAACTGTAAATCAACATTTATGATAGGTTGATTGTTGGTTGAAAAAAATGTGGCCAAGTTTTTTATGATAAATGGACAATTATTACAAAACGCAAGCTAACCAAACAAGTACATAGGT
The DNA here is from genome assembly GCA_964023205.1 of Lutraria lutraria. Taxonomy (NCBI): domain Eukaryota; kingdom Metazoa; phylum Mollusca; class Bivalvia; order Venerida; family Mactridae; genus Lutraria; species Lutraria lutraria. The sequence continues at coordinate 17,036,267 of OZ026850.1, read as the reverse complement.
CAGACACCAATAAATTCAAATCTAAGCAAGTTCAAAGGTTAGACGCCAATAAATTTAATGCTAAACAAGTACAAAGGATAGACACCAATAAAATTTAATGCTAAATAAACAAGTACAAAGGTCACACACCGATAAAACACAATCATTTAATATTTTTTGCACTAGATAAATGATTTACAATACATTCCAGGAAATTTTGTAAGCATATAAACACAATAACTCAAGTTTAAACTCTTAAGTTGCATTGTTTTAACTATATTGTTTAAAAAAAAAAACGCCCTAAATGTTGAACACACACATAATCATTAAGTTAAAAAAAAAGACAATTAACCAAAAAAGACTCTAAAATGATCAAAATTGAAAGGTTACACAAAAATACAAAATAAAACACCTTAAGGCTATTATTTACAATTTTGCAAAGAAAATTCAACTAACAGTAACTCAATGTTTGAAGACAATGCAACTTTACACACTGAATTAAATTTAAACTTGAATAACCAGAAAATTATATGAATAGTCTATGACTTCTCCGGTTATTTATCCAATTTATTGAGAAGTTTTCTTTCTTACCCTCATTTTCTGTATTTTCCACCTCATCTGCATCTAAAACCCTCATCCCTATAGACTTCTTCCTCATCTTGGAAGTCTCGATACGTACAACACAATGTGAGATAATCTCTAATATATTTTACGACTTTAATAGCCTTAAACAGGCTCACTGTTTCTGTATTAGATATTTTGGTTTAAATAAATAACTTCGTAATTAATACGAAATATGATGTAGTCCTCTTTATTTAGTGTTAATTAATCATAACATGAACAAAGTACAAGTTTAATATAAGCACAATACTATTTTAATATGATTTTCCAGATAATCATATGATGAACTTCAAACATGATATTCATATGATGATCTATTGATCTCTGACTTAGCTTTTGTCAATCAAACAACATATATACACTACACATAATTATAACTATCATTTAGTGTCATTAAGAATTACTTCCAATTAACTGAGAAAACTAGTAATTATGTAGTTATAATTAGTTAAAGTCCAAGATCTCAAATGTTAATTAATTAACACCTGCTCTTACTAATCACATTCAGGAAGCAAACTTTTAATTATATCCAATTAAAACCCTAAGGTGGTTTAATGAAACAAAAGTTTGATAATTTATACACAAAATCCTTAAACACTAAGTGTGAATTATCATATCTGTTAATGAGCGAAATCCCTTAATTTGTTCTATTATAATTCACGTCATCCTGTTGTAAGTTGTGAGTCCAAAGCTGTGTGACGTCTATTTCATTATCTGTCCAGTACAATTAAGTGTGTACATGTCCCTTACAGATCTCATAATCTCCTGGATTTATAATTGGTGTGATTTTAAACAATTATCAACAATTAACTTGAGGGAAGTGAATACTTAGTTTGATTACGTGGTGATTAGCGTCCTGATAAAATTAGAAATCAAGTGAAATTGACATGACACCAAAGTATGATAGGACGTTATAGCGAAATATTAGTACAGTATCATATTAAACAATTCAATCATACAAAATTTAAACATATACAGTCTAAACCATCCCCCTATTAAATACTTATTTCATGAACTATTCATGAACTATGCAAGACTAGTTCAAGAAAAATTCCTCTTTTTCATGAATTCCTTTCAAAATGGGTGAGAACAGAAATTGTGAAAATTTAACAAAATTCAAGAAATTATAAAAAAATATATATATTCATCAAATAATATTTCAGGATTGAATGGGGGAGGGGGGTCAGTAAATATAATACAATAGATTGGTCTATCTAAGTGGTTTATTTAATTAAATATCTAGACACATAAATTCTAATTTTTGGCCTGCATAAATATTAACTGTTTGCAACATTTATATAGATAAAAGTGTATTATCTGGTGAATAACTAATGCAAATAATGCACCCATATATATAATAAATTGATAATCAATTAATCAGCTAATAATCAGAGGTACAATAAGGCCATATTGTTTTTTTTATTTTGTTAAGTGTCATCCACATTTTGCAAAACCTAGCGACATATTCAGATAAATGCATAAACTCATTTTGAAAGAAAAATCTCTTTTCTTGTCTTAAATCACAGAAACAATAAATTAAACTTATTTAAAAGAACAACAATCAACTTCCGAACATAGAAATCTAGGTCGCTAACATCTTAATAAAAATATGGGCAATAGTCCCCCCCCCTTTTTTATATTTATCAAAATGGGTGTTTTTATAGCTGACAGAGCTCAAAACTTACTGACAGGTGCATGGGACACTTAACAAAATAATAAAATAGAATGGCCTAATCGAACATTGCATATTTAACTGGTAAGCTACTGCAAAGTTATGAAATGTAGCAGTTCATAGTATATTGTTTATTTAGATTCACGCCGATGAATAATATTATCAGATATCGGAAATACATTGTTTGAATGACTATAATTATATATATATATCACAGTATGATAAATATTTCCTGAAATGTTCTATAACAGTTATATAACCAGTATTTAGATAAACAATTAATAAACTAGTTATTCTATTATCTTTGACACATCCCTCAAATTAAAATAAATTTTGATTTTTATTGCCACATATAGTCAACAAGGTGATTTATATATATTATATAATCCATTCAAATGGAATTCATAAAAACATTAACTTTTCTTATATAATTCATGGACAGTTCATGAAGAGGTCATTACGTATGAATATCCATTTGATAGTGTCAGAGTATGATCAACGCATGACAAGAAATATTCTGAACTATGTATTACATAAGATACAAAATTAACTCCTAAATGGTACAGCTCACAACTTTACATTAAATTCTAGTGAGTAATAATTAATAAGGTTTATGCACATGACATTACATATAAGTCAGTATACTTCTTTTAAACAATAAATATTAAGTACTCCAGTCAACAGAACAGAACAGATATATATACATGTATATATAAAGTACTCCAGTGAACAATAAAACAATTCACTTGTTCAATTGCACATGTTTTTCATGAACACTACTCACACACGTTTTTTAAGATGCTCATATTAGATTATTGATTCTACCAATCCCTTAAATAAGAGAAATAAAGAAAACAAAATTATCAGTTTCTATAAACGAGTTCCATATAAAGAAAAAAAGTGCTAATATCAATTAACAAATAGGTAAAAGCACACCATTTACAGCATACAGGGCCAAAAACAAACACAACAGAACGCATACAAAAAATCTGGTAACAAAATTTTTTTTTTTTCAGTCTATTCTATAAACAGCTAAAACCTCCATCTGTAAAAAGATGCAATTGTTGCCCAAAAATATTACAAATTTTAAATCAACTGACGATTATTCCAGCTGAAAATGGATTCCTCCCTCATCAAATTTTTTCTACCGTTTTCATGAATTCCTTTCAAAGACACCGTCACGTCCCCTGTCCCCCCTATGTCACGTCCCCTGTCTTATAGTAACTGTTATTCATACTTCTTGAATTATTCATGAAAAATTCATGATTTCATGAACTCTCTTCAAATGAAAATAAAATACCACTAGTAAATTTTACACTGCATAAAAAACCATGAACTGTAGTATACACAAAATAAATCTAATTAGTATAAGTTCAGATAACTTCAAATCAAATACAGTACAACCTCTCCAAAACGACCCTCTCTTGAGCAACAACCTCTCCAAAACGACCCTCTCTTGAGCAACAACCTCTCCAAAACGACCCTCTCTTGAGCAACAACCTCTCCAAAGCGACCCTCTCTTGAGCAACAACCTCTCCAAAGCGACCCTCTCTTGAGCAACAACCTCTCCAAAGTGACCCTCTCTTGAGCAACAACCTCTCCAAAGTGACCCTCTCTTGAGCAACAACCTCTCCAAAGCAACCCTCTCTTGAGCAACAACCTCTCCAAAACGACCCTCTCTTGAGCAACAACCTCTCCAAAGCGACCCTCTCTTGAGAAACAACCTCTCCAAAGCGACCCTCTCTTGAGCAACAACCTCTCCAAAGTGACCCTCTCTTGAGAAACAACCTCTCTAAAACGACCCTCTCTTGAGCAACAACCTCTCCAAAGCGACCCTCTCTTGAGCAACAACCTCTCCAAAGCGACCCTCTCTTGAGAAACAACCTCTCCAAAGCGACCCTCTCTTGAGCAACAACCTCCCTTCAACAACAGTATGATTTGTTCCCACTGCATGATTTAAATTAACTATAAATTTATCCTCTCTAGAACAACAACCTAAGACTCAACAATAACATAATTGCGCTACCCCCATGGGGTGCAACTTTGCACAGGTTGTACTGTAACATTGAAAACTGTAACAACTAAGAACGTTAGAATAAAATGAGAGTAATCACTATTAAAGGCATCTTCATTTTTACCATACCATGAGTTATATTTTCAATCACTCCTTCAATGGACAATGAAAATTGTCTCTTTAATTCAATAAGGACCATTCCCCTTGAATATAATTGCCAATGTGAAATTCTCTTTTATTATACACAAATAAATGTACTTTGTAACTGAAGACATTGATTTCTTCCCCATACCCTGCCACACAAAGCCGAAACTCCGATGTCAAATTATAATTTCTGACGTTAATTCCCTAAATCTTTATTAAGCCCTCGCACATCGCATCACTTAGATTAAGATTATAGCCCCATTCTCGACACCTGCGTCATTTGAGAGAAGAACAGAAGCATCATGGGACACCAGCTCATACAATGGCCAGCTTTATCGCATACATGCCGAGATAATCATGGATAATCGCATTTGACATTTTACTGGTGTGAATATGGCTTAGCCATCCTCCATCTCATATGAACAATGAAAAGTTATGGAAATCTTAAAGAACTTCTGGTATGTTCATCTTTTCGTAACTTTAACAATCAATACCATGAAATAAATAAGAAAACTCACAAAAACCTTAATATTTAAGCAATTGAATACCAGAAGGTTTAAGTAGGGTGAAAAAAAAATTTGTTTGTTTCTGGTTAACCAACCAACCCTATTTTTCCCTGACAACAGTGTTCAAGATCAAGAGCAAATATATATATATATCTTTTTTTTTAAATCCCCATCTCCCTACCCTAATCTTTTTATTAGGCCCAAGATTTTCAAGAGCAAAAATAATTTAAAAAAAAAAAAAAAAATTAAATCCCCTTCTCCCTACCCTATTTTTAATGAGCATGTAACCAGAAACAAACATTGTTTTATGCCTAATACATGTTCCTAAATTTGATGGGATAATTATCTACACTACAGCAACACCTTAATTTCATGTTTTCAATTAACAAATAATTAAATTAATCAATTAACAATCAAGGTGAAAAAAAACGTGGAAAATAATTGCAAAAATTGTAAGTTTTTCTTTTGCTTCAAATAATGACATTAACTGTTTTATATTTTCATTGCTGAACAAGTTTATACCACAGGCTAGGTGGCTGCAATAAATCATTCAATAACTGTCAATGAATTACATGTAGATTTTTGTCAAAACAAACTAAATGACTTCTGAGAAAATCAAAAATAACATGTGCACGTCTATTAATACGACAAAGTTCAACATTTGATAGTTTAATTAAATCTTAAAAAATTTAAAATGTTGATACAAAACCTTTAACGTTGCACCACCAGCCACGGTCATTTGACGACATTATCGAGACTGAACGATGGAAGAAGACTTGTAGTCTACACTCAAATAGAACCAACTATCTTCTGCCAGCTGAACAACTTCCTCAAATGTGATTATTTTGGTCACGGGTGGGATTTGAACTCAAAGTGGGAGGGGCTATGAAATGGGATGGCGATGGCGAAGGGGATTGTCGGTCAAGATTGGTGTTAAACATTTGATAATATACCAGTCCGTAAATACACAGAAGTTGTTCATACAGAAGTTAACAAATTATCAGGCAGCAGAAAAAGGGAATGACTTGGAATGGCATGGAAAATAAACACATATAGTTCAAAACAAAAAATATTCCATGGTCAAACCCATTAGTCAACTTTCTCATCCTTATTTAACAGCCAAACCTTTTGGAGTAAAAATGTAAGGTAATATCTTAACTCGCAAGAAAAAACACACAAAAAAATCCAAATAAAGGCCGAAGAATTCTTGTAATAATATTTTTGTTGATCATCTACAGCCCCTTTTTTATTGTGTTTGAGGACAGGTATCAGGTCCTTCCTAGGGGAATTTTTCATTGTGAAACACCAAATTCAGAATGATTTTTTTTGTACTTATCAGACAAATTTCCTCAGTGGGGAAAAATATTACAGTACAACCTCTGTAGAGCAACACCCTGTGGGAGCTGCAAATATTGGCCATTGTTTAGAGGTTGTTGCTGTATAGAGGTTAAATTCATAGTAAATATAAACTTACGGAAATTTTGAAGGTGTTATTATAGAGATGTTGTTGCTCTACAGAGGTTAAATTTATAGTAAATATCAACTTAGGGAAATTTCAAAGGTGTTGTTATAAAGAGGTTGTTGCTCTACAGAGGGCCGCTCTGGAGAGGTTTTACTGTACTTTTTGATTTTGAGAGCAGCAACCAATATCGGACCCAAAACTGGCCTGATCTATTGAAGATATTCAAGAAAATCTTCACGAAGAAACAAACATATTACTTCCACATTTGTAAGACTTAAAAGAATATTTGTTTCTGCGTGGTTATGATACTAATTAAAAATAGGTTAAGTAAGTTGGGGCTTATTTTCTTTATTTTTTATTCAGGGATGGATTCTTTTCTATTCTTCAATGTGTGGGAAGGTAGAAGTGGAAGCACGGTTTCTCTGGCTAATAAAGTCTAGGGTGGTGTGCGGGGGAGTCAAGATAGCAATGTGCTGTATTCAGAAACAAACCTTTTTTTTTACGTCTAAGGTAAAACAATGCCAATGGAACAAATATCACCATTTTACAACCACACAAAAAAATAATAAACTACAAGACGTTTATATTTCCCAATTTTCTTGTTACAACATCAATACTGAACAGAATTCAACAAGCATTATTTCTAGTCTTGTTTGACCCTAATTCTAGACATTGTTGGCTCCAAATCTAACAAATTTCTACGTGTTATCAACTTTTCATTTAACATTTATCTGGTGAAATGTGCTATTAAAATTTTGATTACATCTGTAAAAGTTGCAAGATTATGAAATGATGTTCCCGGTATCTTGTTAGATTGATAAACGTCTTTCTATGCTATACCTTCGAAATAAATGCTGCAAACTTATACCATAGGCGGATCAAAAACATGGAAAAAACTGAAGATATGTTACGATTTTTTTAATTAATTTGGGGCGCTGATTGGTAGCCTAAAAGACCCTTTGAAAGAAATGAATGAAAATATGAACTTCTCTTGTTTATTTCATGAATAGTTCATTAAGTATAAATAACTACTGTGGAATCATTAATTATCATTGGGGATTTAATTTCATAGGTCGGCTCATCCACGAAAGCAAATCCCCACAAATTCAAATGCAGTGATAAGGCATTTTTTCAAAAATCAAAATCCATGAATTTTTGTCCCCACAAAATAGCCATTTTAGTAAAAAACACGAAAATTGAGCCCAACAAAAATAAATGATAATTTAGTATTTGACAAGGGTAGCGGTAACTTTAAGCTGGACTACCAATCGAAAGGTCATGGTTCAATACTTGGTTAAGGTTTCCGATATATCCGGGACGCTCTTCAGTGTCCCCATCTCCATCTCGACTACCGGGCCCAGTACTGTGTTTAGAAAATCACAGGAAAACCGGTGTTTATGCTTAACACTGGGCAGTACACTAAAGAATAGATACTAACAGACTGTATGGTCCATAACATTAATACAGCAGCTAAATTAGCTATAATGTTTTTAAGTTAGGAGTGAGGTAATGGTCAACACTGTTTGAAAACAGAGTTTGAATCGCATCCCAGTATAGTAGTCCAGACAAAATTCTCATTATGAGGAAGCTGTCCATTATGTTTATGGTGTATGCCTTGGGTCTAAAAATCTCCATCTTTAAGCTGAGAAGTTGCCAAATGAGCCTGACTCCCTTGTCAAATATGTACGCCTACTTCATGAACTTTTCATGAATAGTTCAATGATTTACTCATACTTAATGAACTTTTCATGAATAGTTCAATGATTTACTCATACTTCATGAACTTTTCATGAATAGTTCAAGGATTTACTCATACTTCATGAACTTTTCATGAATAGTTCAAGGATTTACTCATACTTAATGAACTTTTCATGAATAGTTCAAGGATTTACTCATACTTAATGAACTTTTCATGAATAGTTCAAGGAAAATTCATGTTTTCTTGAATTCTACTCGAAGAGGGAGTATCAGTGTGATACTAAACCTCAGATAAAAAGGTGACAATGATACATGTAATATTGTTGCATGATTAAAGGTATTTTTACAATTCTGAGGGTATTCTAGTTATGACACCTTACCCCCAGGTGCAGTCAGAGTCCTGTGTCACAATGTCAGGAATAATATCATTGTCATAGTGTTAAGTTAGAATTAATTATGGACGGTTCATTCTCATATTTATACTTCAATCTAATCAGTTCTTGCATCATAGGTACCGAATTCTAAACACCTGAGAAGGTAATACAAGCATTTCACACGAATCAACATGAAGTATTGAAGTACATAATCTACATTTAAAACAAACATGTTTAATTAGATTAGTATAGACGGTATATCTACAAGCTCTGCTAAATTAATGATCAGACTAAAATTAAAAATAAGTGTGGAGTGCTCCGACCCAGAATTTTAGCACTAGGTAAGTAGATTAGATATGATAATAGTTAAAAAAATGCCCCCCCCCCCCCCCCCATAGTATGCCTGAACACTCCGAACAAACTTATTTTTATTTTCCGCCTTATGGTAACATGTATAATATATACACATAATCATATGAAAATTTATGGTTTACCATTATCAACAAACAAATCAAATTAGACTACCATCATAATCATCCCCAACCTTCAATGATTATCTATCATACATCTCTGGTCTCTACATGGTGAAACACAGGTGAAAAATTTGACCATCAATTTTGAGTTAGGCCATCCTTTAAAAAAATTTTGTTTGGCGTTACACTACCTACTCACCAAAAACGGCCTTTCCCAACTTTTTTTTATCTCTTGGGTAAACTTTTTTCCAATACTTAAACCCATTCAGACAGGTATTTTGGGTTCAATGTAAAAAAATAAAATGTAAAAAAAATATTTCCTAAAATTTTTTTTCCTAAGGATGGCCAATGATAGTCGTCAGAAAATGATATGAGAATACCAATACGTAGGAGGCAGATCATATATAGGATCACAGTAATAGGAATAGTGTTCCTCATCTTCACGTACCTTACATAGGTAGCACAATTAGCTCATGTAAAATAAGGATACTAATATCTTCGCACCTTCCTTATCATGAAGGCAAGTTTAATGAACAGAACAGAACAGAACTTTATTCAAGACAAATACATATAAGTACACATAGTCAAATGCTTATACTATACTATAAATATCATTATGTAAACAGAAAAGAGAATGCATTATTTTTTAAATGCCATTCAAATTAATATTATAATACCCCTGTCAAAATTTAAAAGTTATTCAATTACTTCATGAAATATTCATGAATTATGCAAGAAACAGTTCAAGAAAAATTAATGATTACATGAATTCTATTTTAAAGGGGAATAACCTTATTCATGAAATAAATGGTAAACAGTTGTAAGTCCAACAATTGATTATAAAATGTAAGAAAATTATATTGTTATTTTCTTTGATAGATTGTACAATTAGTTGAATTTAGTCCCAAAAAAATCAAAATTAGTCAGCGTAAAAATGAACTCAAAGAATACTGATGACTGAATTTTTTCATGATTCACAATTTAAACTTTATGATACATTGATAAACAGTCAGGACAGATAATAAAACCAGTCATTATTAGAGTCAATCTTCTGTTTGTTCATTATTACTAATATGCATTTTCTTTATTTATAATATTTCTTTACTACTGTATCATTTTGTTTTATTTTATAGTATAAAGTACTTGATTATGATTTGTGTCTTGAAGCCCCTGTCAAAAATGTAGTCATACTTCATGAACTATTCATGAAATATACCAGAAAAGTTCAAGAAAAATGCATATTTTCATGAATTCCATTCAAAAGGCTGAGGGTGCAAACTAGATGTCAATAATTGTGGAGAATATAAACATTAACTGATAATAATTGTAAGAGTAAAGACAATTTCTAACAATGTGTAAGTAATTTTTTTACCTTTTGGTATAAATTCTCATAAGTTTTATTCTGCTAGTTTCAAGAGTCAAAATGCCATTTGATTTGTCAAGTAAGTTTGTAACTTATTACATCTGCTGAGATTTTATTTATGTTTGATGTAAAAATTAAGAAAACAGAGTTACTAAGCATCATGGTGATTGTATATTCAAAGACAATTACGTTGTGTTCACTTTAAATATCAAATAAGTTAAAAATTATCAAAACAGAGTTACTATAAAAACAATTATACTATACCGTCTAACAGGTAGTACATTCTCATGAGATCTGATTCAGAATCTCGCTCAGTTCCAGGGTTCATTTGTTCTAATCTCTTCATAGTGTATGAATCCATACACGCAGTCAACCCTCTTCTCGTCGTAATGTTACGATAAAAAAATTTCTCCCAAGATTCTTAGAGTTATGACAGTCAAATAAACTCTCAGCATCCACAGTGCATGACTCCAAGTAATGTTTTATTATCACAAGATGCACTCAAACACATGGACGTATCAAACAGTAAACTGCTGGCATGCCAATTAATCTTATAATAGTGCACCAAAATATTAATGACATTATAGCGGAATTATGTCAAGTGTTCCATTGATAAACTTAGAAAGCTGATTAAAATCACTAAGACACTTCAACGTCCATTTACATTAGCTATCAAAACAATGGTACTCGCTGTCTGAATTTGTATTTTAACTTAGCATCTTCTGATACTAGAATCCTTTCATCAGCGAATAACTCATCGGAATGTTTGGAAATAATGTAACGTGATTAAGTATTACATTAATATTAATTCCTTGAACAGATAGTTGACATACTTCAATATTCTTCTATCAGTCGAGAAATGCAAAATATATCTGTTAAGTAATACAACGATTGATTCAAAATCTTGATAACAACATTCACTGCAACTATTGAGCTCATATGCTTATACCACTAACTTTTATGTCCAATTAAAACACAGAAAAAAAATTATGTTTAAAACGTTTTATTAATTGCTACTACCAATCAAACAAGTTGTCAACAATTAAGTACACTTTGCAATAAATTTTCGCAGTTTTCAAGGTTTATTTATTGCAGTAAATTGTCACAATTCTTAGTTTAATTGATAAATTCAATTCAGAAATGTATGTAAACAAATCAGCTGAAAACCACAACTGAATTCACAGAAATACATACTTTAAAAAAATTTTTTTTATCTAACACAACATCACATACCAACAACATGAATTAAAATCACATGTTGCATGAATAAGTCCTTTTGAAAGTTACCATCTTCATGTAAGTACTCTTAACATATACTGCTACTCCACAAAACTTAACAAAATTCCTCAGAAAAGTTCACCAACTTATAGTCAATAAGTCAAACCACCATATGGCTAATTTGTGATCACTTTCACAAACAAACTTTCGCTACAGATAATACACCATTGTCCTCAGTCTTTGTCTATCCATCAGTGGTGCGATGGCCTGTCACCGAATTAATGTAATTCGTAATTCACCAGGTAAAACTAATCATTGTTACCGGTTCCCCCACCTGCTGTTTAATCTGTCACTGGTTCCCAGGATTTATTTAACTCTACTATATAATTAACTCTCTATAAAGTTTGGTCATACTGAAGTACTATTATACAACTTGAATGAAAAATCTCCAAGTTTTCAAACTTTCCGTGTATAGAAGACAGAACTCAATGAATAAATTGTCAACTTCCTTTTTTCCCGATTTTATCCCGAATTTCATAAACAATCTCCTTCCAATAATTGAGTAACTAGCTTCTTAGCATTGACTACAAAACAACGTAACAAGATGATGTATATATATATTGGTAATTCCATTAACATTCAATATTAACACGATCTATTTGTATTGGTTAAAAGTCGGATGGCTAGTCCAACCTTGACACACCTCGGATACTGTGACAATATATGATTTGGTCACCTGTAGCCAGTAACTTGTAACTACCTCTTCTACTTAAGCTAGCCAGAGGGCGTAATTCAATTCACACATCCGATGTTTAACTTTATACCACACAAGGTAATATCAATATAAACAGATAGTGATGTACATCGTATTTTCAAATTCAAATAAAACTGACTTCGCATTTAAAAGCATTTCCAACTAAAAATGTCACAATCTTATAAAAAATGTCAACTTTATGTATTGTTTACGAAAGTCAAAATTATTTGCATTTCTTATAATCGCATTACAATTACATCAGCCTTCAAGTAAATAAATGAATGGTAGAGAGATTGTTTTGTCTTTCATTAAAATACAGTGAACTTGATTGGCTTTGACCTAATATGAATTATTGATCTACATCAAATTGATTTGTGTAAGATAATTTTTCATACAGTTACCCTGCCAAATAGTTATACACAATTCACAAACTATTTATGAACTATACAAGAAAAATTCAAGATGAAAAATTCACGTTTTCATGTACATGTATTCTGTTCGAAGGGTAGTGTACTTCATAAATATATATAAATACACAGAAAAAGTAATAAAAATTAATTAAACAACACGAAGTTATCCACCATACATAAAACAGTAACATTTATCAGAGTAAAATTGCATTTTGTACCACAAGTCACAAATAAATCCAAACCTTTGTTTATTTGTGAGGTAACGTAAAATAAAGTCAAGATCTTTTTTTTTTTGTATAATCTAAAGGAAACATTAGAACATAAAGTTTGTAAGGTCATTGAGTGTTTTCATATTCACGAGTTAATCTGCGAATAATTAACATAAAATTATGCAAATTAAGATTAATTATAAAGAGTGAAACAAAAGTGTAAAAACATCAATAAACATACTAGATGCTAAATTATTAAGATCTCTATGTTTGTATAATAAGCTTGCTATAATTACTCTAATTATATGCAATTATTCGTTAACGCGGATCATAATTAACCAAACCAAGGAAATTCACAGTTCATTCATAATAATTCTTACACAGCTTCATGAATATTAATGAGATTAAATTTACTCATTATTAATTTAATCATTGAAGGTTAAACGTAACATGTTAGGTTAATGGCTTATAAGAAAATAAATACTACAAAGTTTGAGAAATTACAATCTCGAAGTTCTTTTTTGTCAGCATAAATAATTCTTATATTTCTGCACTTGTAATAATTATTATTCAAACATGTCATTCTCTTTCTCAATAAAAATAGGAAAAAATATTTCAATATTATTTTTTTCTGATGGGCATTTTTGATTACATTCAATCCTTATCTGATTAATGATATTAATTGAAGTTTGAAAGGTAATAATGATATTTAACATACCATACCTTAGGGGCAGGTTTTTTCCCCCAGATTTAACCCTCTGTTTGGACATCCATGTTATACTCAAGATTTACTCTCTATATAAGGTAAAGACTTCCTCGAGGCCATATTTGTTACATACATCAACCTGTCACAGTAATCAACGTTCAACTATTCACGAAATCCTATTTTCTCCATTACTGCACTACACATTAAGTATGTTCACTTCAACAGTACTATGCTCTGACAATTTACTATCATGTCGGACATTTTGTAAATGTCGATTTTTCGTGATGGAACTTTGACATATAATTATTATTTTTTGTATCTAACTGATCATACTACTTCAGGTCATGTATACTTATGTTCCCTAGGCACATAAATCATCATATGAGTATGTTTGACATAAACAATGAATACAGGGTTATTTATAATCCATCCATAATTAATTAATTCAAAGAATCAAGAATGTTGTATGAGTACATAAAAAACTGTTTTCTTTTTTTTTACGCCCCTTTTCAACAATCAGAGTCATATGAGGCAGACAGTTCACCTAACCATCGTTCCTGGGAAGAACCAGTACTAGACTCCCATCCTCCGTAAGCAACGGCCTACTTTCTCACATATGAAGAGACATCGTCAGTAGCTGGGCTCGAACCCAACTTAAAACTAGAAATCATCATTTTGATTAATTGAACAGTAGATAATACATTAACAATGTTCCATACAGTTTTACAAGATAAGACTACATTACCTATTTTAATAGATAGGGCCTCTGGGATAAAGTGGCAAGAAATTACTACATATTAAAACCCTCACTGCAGTAGTTCAAATACCACCAGGGACCTAACTTCAAGAGAGGAAACGGTCCAGCTAGCTTCCTGGAGGTCAGTGGTTCTTAACCAGGTGTCTGTCTCCAGCCTTCCCCCACCTGATTTAAGCTTGAAACTTAATCACCAAATGAGCCTGGTTGTTGGTTTGATGTTAAACCACAGAGAAAATGAATACAGTACAACCTCTCCAGAGCGACAACCCTCCTTCAACAACCGCATCATTTATTTCTACTGCACAATTTAACTGATGATTTAACCTCGCTAAAGCAACAACCTCTCGACAACATAATTTTGCTTCTCTCAAAGAGATGGTAGTTTGGAAAGGTTGCACTGTATATATATTTTTGTCGATACAAGAGCAACAAGACTAAACATACATGACTTGTATAATAATTATATATATTATCTAAGTATTAAACACTAATTTTAAAAGGCATTCCAATTTAATTTTACTTTCTCATAATTATGAATATTTGTAACATACATTGATTGAATCAACATTAACCCTGTCATATGTACATATTTTACTTGGAAATAATGATTTTATAAGAAAATGATTGTCAATTGTGAAACAATTAAAAAGCAATTGAACCACTATCAGTAACAATGATACAATTTGTCATGTAGATTATCTCTTCCCATACAACATGCCAATAACAAATAAAAAAATAATTCAAAATGGCATTCAACTTCAATCACACATTAAGTACAAACATAACAATTACTTACTTTAACAGAAAATCTGAGAGAAAAGCACTTTTAATGTCATAAAGGCAGATGGTAAATATTTAGTGTCATAACTGGCCATGTGGCCAATGGATTATCACCTGATTACAGTACAATGATCAAGTCACTAAAATACTATAATGGTCACCACGACCAGCTGTTAATCAAGTGTTAATCATATAAGAAAGGTGTTAATCATACTAATACAAAAATAACCCCAAGGAACCTTGTCGTTCACACTTTCACAAGACACCATTGCAAGCCACCAAAATGGAATAGAAAAACTGTTGCTAGTCATTAAGAAAAGTAAGACATTTGATACATTATCATGTTTCTTATATTTTCATTAAATCCATATACAGCAAAACCTGTGTTAGTGGCCACCTTTGAATATCGACCAACCGGTGATTAAAGGTCTTTGATCACAAAGTGTGAATGCATTTATATCATTTTTTTTCATTGGCAAACAGGCCACTATACAGACACATTGGTCAATTTTACAAATATCTGAAGACTGTAAAATATATTTAAACGTTCACAGGGGACTTTATCCGACTGAATTCCGAAAATCTATGCAATAAAAACTTTAACTAAACAAATTCTCATGAGTTCATTATGTGTTAATGATGTGTGTGCACCTGGGCTTATTAAGAACCACTGAACCATCCGTAAGATAGCTGGACAATTAACTCACATGTGAAATTTCATTCCAGATGAGCTTCAAACTCACAGTGGTGAGGGGCTGCTGGTGATTGCTAGCCAAGAGACCATATTAAACATTGGACCATTGAGGCCACTGATCGTGCAGTTTTTAACATTGGATTTTTTTTACCATCAGAAGACTTAAAAATTGAATGAGCTTTAAGTAAATGCAGCATTAAAACAGTCATTACTTGATGTTACTTCATTCATCATAGTTACAGTCATTAGGTTGTGATTAGGCGTAAAAAAAATTCCTAGTTTCCGCTATCTTGACTGACCCTTTTTTCTGTCGACTCAAAATTTATTAAGGTCACCCGTCAATTTTTTCTTGCCAATATGTGTATTTTCATATGACCTAGACCCCTGAATTTAAAGTGTACTTAATTTTTTTTCAGCTGATCTAAATCCCCTTTTTTAGGGGCGGGGGGGGGGGGGGGGGCATGGAAATAAGGTATAATTTTTCTGGCCATATATGCATTAATTTCACATTTAAGATTAAGACTTGAAACATGTTTTAATACTTACTACCATTTTAATGATCTTTAAAATGATGCTCAGGGATTAATCTATTTTAAACTGATTTTTTACACTTAAATTTCGGAAACAAGTATGTTCAAGTACAGTGCAACCTCTTCAAAGCAACACCCTTCGGGAATAGCAAGCTTATGTCGTGTTGAGAGGTTGGTTCTCAAGTGAGGTTAAATTACTAGTTAAATTGTGCAGTGCGATATAATCATGTTATTGTTGCCGGGAGGTTGTTGCTCAATAGAGGGCCGCGCTGGAGAGGTGTTATACTGTACAAAGTAATAAGTCAAACTCTAACTGTATGTAAATTTTTAATCTTTAAGATATGAATTACATTTACGTTTATCTATATTATTTTAATATAAAAGATTAAAATCCTGAGAAAGCAACAGCTCTTGTGTTAATTTCTGCTGTAAGATTATAATTAATCCGTTAAACAGTGAACATAGACATCTAAACTGTACCAGCCAATAGATAACAAAGTCACAGAAATTAGATCATCTAATTTCAGACATATTTAGTACTTTCTAGGTCAGATTGTGATAATTAGATCAGTATATGAAAATGAAACATGTACAATGAGTACATCTAAACTAAAGTAATCTATTTATTTAATAAGACCATTAAACAAGGGCAATAACTATAAATGAATTTACGTCTATATTACCGCCATAAATCTATTTGCAAGGTGAATTTTCTTAATTTGCCTCTTCCGTGTAATTTTCCCCTTTTAACATAGCCCAGTGTCTTCTGTGTAATATTTGTAATATTTTTAGAAATCAATATTTTTCCATTTTTCATCAAGGGCAACAACTCTTACATTTTTTTACAAAAAAGTTCCACAAAATGAATCATTTACATATCTATGGTAACTATCAAATAAATAATTATTATTTGGAAATAATATTTTATAATATTAACATTTTTGAGTAGCATTAAGCAGTAAAGACAAATAAGTAAAGTGTGAGTCTTGAGGATGTATTACGAGGGTTCAATGCAACAGTGTCGTAACTCGTATGGAAATAAGAACAAGTTACGACATTGTTGCGCTGAACCCTCGAATTTATAGCTTATGTTGATAAATAACAGTTTAAGCAGAAAGTAACAACACGGAACATGCTTCACAGCCGCAAGACAACAAAAATATTCAATTAATCATCCATTAAGAGAAATGATTAAAAGGATGTCCACAGCTTACATGCTCAGAATGATGAAAATTGATGAGCTAATGTATTCTGTATTGACCATTTGTCGCATGTCCAACAAGTACTAATGGTGTACCACAGTGCAGGTATAAATAAATACTTGTGCCCATATATTATAGAGCATGTATGTTCATTATGACAGATCAAAAGTGGAATGTCTTGTTATATTTCATGGTATGATTTGAAGGACATGAACATAAAGTAAATAGACTTCTTACCTCATTAATTATAGAAATGATTGGGAGATAAAAATGTCAAGAAATATTAATAATACTAACTGTAGCTTACAACATTCACATATATGACTCAGTACAACAAGCTTAAATTGGCATGTCACATTATTTCAAGCAACTAATTCAAATAATGTGAACATCATAACTTAAAGTTATAGTTCAAAGTCTTCTCTTGCTTGAAAATCTTCAAATATTTAATAACTGTCAACTAAAGGCTTTGATTCTGACATTGTATTTAACATTGTAGAGTGAAGTGAAGGGGAGGGGGGGGGCACATTGTGTGAGCTGTGGCATCCATCCATTGTCAAAGCTTAAGCTTTCAAATAAAACATTGAGCAAGATGTGGAATCTGTCGTCATCAAACATTTTGCAAGATGTGGCATCCATCATTGAGCATTATGCAAGATCCATTATGCTAGATTTGACATCCATCATGGAGCAATGTACAAGATGTGGCATCTATCATAAAGTATTGTACAAGATGTGGTATCTATCATAAAGTATTGTACAAGATGTGGTATCTATCATAAAGTATTGTACAAGATGTGGTATCTATCATAAAGTATTGTACAAGATGTGGTATCTATCATAAAGTATTGTACAAGATGTGGTATCTATCATAAAGTATTGTACAAGATGTGGCATCTATCATAAAGTATTGTACAAGATGTGGTATCTATCATAAAGTATTGTACAAGATGTGGCATCTATCATAAAGTATTGTACAAGATGTGGTATCTATCATAAAGCATTGTACAAGATGTGGCATCTATCATAAAGTATTGTACAAGATGTGGCATCTATCATAAAGTATTGTACAAGATGTGGTATCTATCATAAAGTATTGTACAAGATGTGGCATCTATCATAAAGCATTGTACAAGATGTGGTATCTTTCATAAAGCATTGTGCAAGATGTGGCATCTATCATAGAGCATTGTACAAGATGTGGCATCTATCATAAAGCATTGTACAAGATGTGGCATCTATCATATTTTAGCATTGTACAAGATGTGGCATCTATCATAAAGTATTGTACAAGATGTGGCATATATCATAAAGCATTGTACAAGATGTGGTATCTATCATAAAGTATTGTACAAGATGTGGCATCTATCATAGAGCATTGTAAAAGCCTTATAAACATTCCTAAAATATAGCCTCCATTGTAGACATCAAAATATAAACAAGCAGTAAAGCAGTACATAAGCCAGTTAGATTCCCTTTTACCCAAAAGAGTAATTTGCACTTTTAAGTAATTAATCTTAAAACAACGACCAAGAAATTGATGATTATAAGCCGTAGAAATGACAGGTAACTACTTCATAGATTTTATTCATGGTCTTATAATTACAACTATTTCAACCGATTCTAGAAATCTTAAACTTTCTCATCAAAATATTACAATGCTGCCATCCCTTTTTCCATTTTGGGTAACAGGTGTCAAAAAACACCAGATTTAGGGAATTTCTTTAATCATGGGAAATGTTTTTCTCAGTGGGGAAAAATAAATGCTTTTTTACTTGGGGAACGGGAAAGAATACCGGACCCAAAAAATGACATAAAAAAGGGCCTGTCTGCCAATATTGTTTAATCTGAAAAGGTGAAAACTTCGTGAAAACTAAAAACTATATTTTACAAGCTAATCAACAGGTTTAATCAGTAATTATTACAACAATAAATGTCACAATAACAATGGGGAAGGTATTCTTGCCATGCCATTAATTATTCACATAAAAATAATAACTATCATTAATATAGGTGCCATTTATCCTCCTCAAGGCTGTTAGAAATGAAGGGGGTGGGGGGGATGACACGGCCTTGACAATAGATAAAGATTATTCAAGACAACCCTTGGGCTATTGTTACCATGATAGCAAGTATCGTATACTTCCTCGAACACCTTCAATCAGGACTAGTAACGGACATCTTCTACCAGAATAAATCGACACAAAGAAAATGTAAGATAATCACGGATTGCCAAAGGCGAAAACCTCCTCTGCAGGTAATACATTTTATGACAATAACATAGAATAGAGTTATAATAAATCCATCAAAAACCAGCCTTAAGCTATTTGGTGACACTTTAATCTACAATGCTATATTGTCAATTGTCAATTCGTTTTTATCCCACTATCATACAGAGAGGAATGTTTTTTATACGGAAATAAAATTTATCCTATGTCGACATGAAAATATTTGAAATGATTAATAACAAGTTTTCTTTGTTTAATTGAAACAGACTATTGTCTTTGTTTCAAGGGATCAAATTACAATGATGATTCTGATATGACAATTAAGATTGTATTATGAGAAGTATAAATAGGGAGTTAATTAAAATGAACCAGCATGGCAATAGATAAATAAAAACAAAAACAGACAAAATAAAGTCATACAGTTTTACAATAAGTTTATATTAATTTCCAATTATAAGATTTGTGAAATATGTATGGTATGCGTAGAGTTGGGTTTAATCTTTTTCCTAAAACTACTTGTTTTTAGTCGTCACTCATTCAGTGTGAATGAATTTTGATGTGGACCAAAGTACATTTTTCTACATCCACCATTCAATTGTTAAACTAGTTCCCATTCCATGACTGTCGCAGTGCACATGTACAGTAAAACCTTGATTATCCGAACTCGGGTTATCCGAAAACATGGTGTTATCCGAAAGGAATTTTAGATTTCCCCCTATTTTAGGACCCAATTTCCCCCTATATATTGAGCTCAATGTATGAAATGACCTCGATTATCCGAATCGTGTTATCCGTAACCATGGATTATCTGAAATAATATTTCGGTCCCGTCGATTTCGGATAATCAAGGTTTTACTGTATGTAAGTTCAGTTTCCATGAGTACTGTCAGTACTTTGATTAATCTATTTCATTCAATTAATTCACATGAACAGATCTCCAGCTTGATTCATGAAAACATATGGATTTTTCTAGAACTTTTCTTGTATAATTCATGAAGTATGAATAATAATTTCAAAGGCAGATACGTTCTTTATCTCTGTATCCCTAAAAGTAGCCCTATATCAGAATGAAAATATTAACCAAAGAATGCAATGAGAAAAATGCAAGATTACAATACTTCCCAATGAAACAGCTTACAGAAAGTGTTATAAGTCAATAGTCGACATTAATCCTCTGATCCGAAGATCCAATTACTGTAGGAAAGGAACCTGGATTAAGTCAAGTGACATGTTACGTAAACAAGGAAGTGAAGAATTACTCTCAATACAAATAGATTATCTCATACTGCTTATCCAATACAAGTCATAGTATTATCATAATTACAACTTTACTAAGTTTTACAAGTTTTGAAATCTTGTTGATATTACAAGGGAGATAATCCATAATTCAAAGATTGCCCAGTTTGAAGTGAATCTGACATTTCTGACACTACATGAAACATGTTCCCCACAGAATTTTTAAATAGATTGTTACACAAACTTAACCACTGGCAGATTCAGGGTGGGGTGGGTAGGGGGGCGCACCCAGCACACCCCTCTTTCCTAAAGGTCCCTGAATATAGATAGGAATGAAATATTATTCAATGAAATATAGCATTCAATTATTCAATACTGAAGCACTCTGATCTTTCCCTCTTTTCATAATGAGACTAAGCTTTCAATGAGGTAGAAAATGGACCCTAATCTCACCAGAATGCACCAGTGCACTTCTATCACTAAATATTATGCCCCTCCCCCAGCCTGAAATCCTGGTTGATTTATTGATTGATTGATTTCGGCATAGGAAGCATGGTTTATAATTAATATATATATAAGGTTCTGCCTCTGAATACCACAAGGTACATGATATTTACTAAGACATCACATTTTTTTTTTATACTTAACTTGATAATTTTTAATTCTTACATAAACTCTTAGCAGCAAAAGTCTCAAGACCTTAATTTGAAGGATTATTTACAAGGTAATTGAATATACAGTACAACCTCTGTAGAGCAACACCCTGTGGGAGCTGCAATTATTGGCTGTTGTTTAGAGGTTGTTGCTCTACAGAGGTTAAATTTATAGTAAATATCAGCTTAATGAAATTTTGAAAGGGTTGTTATAGAGAGGTTGTTGCTCTACAGAGGTTGAATTTATAGTAAATATCAGCTTAAGGAAATTTTGAGGTGTTGTTATAGAGAGGTTGTTGCTCTACAGAGGTTAAATTTATAGTAAATATCAGCTTAAGGAAATTTTGAAAGTGTTGTTATAGAGAGGTTGTTGCTCTACAGAGGTTAAATTTATAGTAAATATCAGCTTAAGGAAATTTTGAAAGTGTTGTTATAGAGAGGTTGTTGCTCTACAGAGGTTAAAATTATAGTAAATATCAGCTTAAAGAAATTTTGAAAGTGTTGTTATAGAGAGGTTGCTGCTCTACAGAGGGTCGCTCTGGACAGGTTGTGCTGTAAATGTATAATAAAGTAAATGACATAACAGACAAATCTTTGTAGCATTCAAACAAGTTGGTTGACACTTAACTAGTACCTAAACAAACCCTTATACTCCACGTCAGTGTTAAATTCACCTGAAATCATCATCATTTCAAACATGCTGTATATAGAGCTTTAATTATAATTTCTAATGTTCACAAAAAAACATAAATTTTCTATCAAGCCACACATTCCCGACAAAATATGAAGTAATTCAAGTCTGTACCGTAATCAAGTCCGCAGATGCTCAGTCAGGACCCCTATTGATATAATGAGCCCTTAATTCATTGTTATACAGGTTCAATAAATCCTGATGATCAATAAGGGGACACTATGTTATAACTTGGAGGACAGGTGACAATACTAACCCCGAAAAATACCCACAAAAAGCGAACTTGCGTGTTACCTTTCACCTGATCATAAAATTTGAATTATTCAAAGCAATCAAGAGACTATTATGGTTTAAAGTAAATATAATTATAGAGATAGTAGTCCCCTGTATTAACCAACTGTCTCCAGTCGTTTCAATCTAAAACTGTAAAAAAAATCTTTAGAGGTCTTATATCTTAACTTGATTATAACAATGTTAAGATTTAGTGGCATCACGCCTACATCATATACTATATAGGGCATAAAAAACATTGACAAAAACCACTTAGAACTTAATTTTTATATGATATTAATAATAATACTTGTTACAACTGGATTTTATCAAGACTGTTTACAAACATGTTTATAATAAATGAAGATAAATTTTACGTAGCAGGTTAATATTAAGGTCTGCTACACATAGCTTTGTGCTTGATATATACATAATACTAAAAAGTAAATTGTAGAAAATCAATTTTTTCCATGGAATACTGGATTTGCAAATAAAACGTATAAAGATCAAATGCATAAATAGAATATATAAAAAAAGATATCTCGTTTAGTTCAATTTGAACAATTGTATGTTTGCACAGCGTGCTAAGTTTCAGAGAACTGGTCTTATATCTTTTATCCTCATCGATCCCGCAGCACACAACTGTCATGAAATAATCCGTATTAACTCTTGATTTAATTCAAACCCATCCTTGCAAGGGATAAGGACATTTTGGGAGATTTATCTACTTTTGAATTAATCCATGACACAGGGATGCTTGCACAGCTGTTCCTAGTGAGATGGAAGATTGATTCAGACTGGCTGCCAGCATTTTGTTAATCTCAGGGAAAAAATCTGAATTAATATTTTACCGACAGTTTGAAATGATATCATGAAATATCATACTCGGACTGCTTTGATGATAATATGACAAAAGTGTTCAATGTAGAATGCAGAAATTACAGGTTTTCTAAATATGCAAATGGATTATAGAGAGCTTGCAACAACTTCAACAAAAACATAACTCTTCAATAATAGAGACACAATAATATGAATGTGAACTCTTCAGAAAGGAGATTACATTGGATATTTATTATCCATTATAATTGCACTGAGATAAGCATACTTGTATTCTCTTTTATTGTTAAAAAAATATGAATTAATAAAATTCACTAATATATTTTTTTGTTTCTCATGGTAATAGAATAAAAAAATCATATTAAAAACCAATTAATGAAAAGATTCATAGAAGTGATGTAATCCTTTATTGAAGAATCAGTGATGTCAATTTTTACATTGGTCATCTGACTTGTGGTATAGATTTAAATGCTTGTAACTATGTATCTCTAGTCATTTTAAATTTTATATCAAGGAAGTTATTTTTGATACAACAAAACAAGAAAGAATGCTATAGTCATACCTATCAGCCAATAAGAGAAAATAATTATGAAAATTCATTTTAATTAATTGCATCCTGTTTAGCCCCCCCCCCCCCCTCTCCGACCTAGCACAAAGAATTTCAGTTATAATTAATTTAACAGTCTGAAAGTGAGAATGTCTGCTGAAGAGATTTAAACAAAACATAAACCTCAATAAAGTGATTTTTCTACAAAATCTGTTCTTATTTTAGTCTAAAATTCCAATTATTTGTTTAGCTATGTGACAATCAAACCATAGAAATTATCAAAGATTGTCAGCAGCAATCTGTCTTTTTTCTAACGGACTATTTTTCAGAAGGCAGATACCATAGGACTACTTTCAGAGTGACAAAGAGGATTGTGGGATTAGCCTGATTACCTGTCATCTGCTCACAAATCCCTACACTATAGTACAGATCAAGTGCTTCACTGACTGGATTAATGTCACACCCTCGGGATGATGGATAGAGTTATCAATAGTATTTTATAACGATTCGGGTAAAGTAAATCGATGAAAATATAAATAACCCGTACAACTTAAGCTGCGGGATGAAGAGACGTTAAACCGATAAACAGAATTCATCATCAACTGAAGGTAGAATAGATACAAAAATATGGAAGTAAGAAGATGACATTGATTTACAGTACAACTTCTCAAAAGTGGTCCTCTCTTGAGCAACAACCTCCCTTAAACAACAGCATGATTTTCACCACTGCACAATTTAACCTCACTACAGCAACAACCTCCCTTCAACAACAGCATGATTTTCACCACTGCACAATTTAACCTCACTACAGCAACAACCTCTCAACAACAACATAATTTAGCTTCTCCCAAAGAGTGTTGCTTTGGAGAGGTTTTGCTGTATACAGTGATAGAATGGAACAGAAGATCAGACTAGATTTATTAAACAGAACAGAAGACATTAAAGCAGTTGACAAAGTAAACATAAACCATGGTAAATGAGAGCCAAGAGATAAACATGAAAACAGACATGTTTTAGGTAGATGCCTGAGTACTTATATTCAAGGGTGTGACTGCTCTAAGAGCAAGAAGACTGAAATACTCCACCCCCCCCACCTCATGCTTGCTAAAACATATTTTTTGTGTGGGTCAGACTGAATCTGGACCCTTTCATTTCAAAGATTTTAAGGCAAAAAAGAGGAAATCAGTCTAAAGGAGGAAGTATCACACCCCTGATATTTGAAATGCATGTACAGATAATCGTATCTCATATATCAACTTCATTAAGCCAAACAAACCATGCAAGTATAACATGATGTTACATACCGTACATAAAAAA
This sequence comes from Lutraria lutraria, assembly GCA_964023205.1. Classification (NCBI taxonomy): domain Eukaryota; kingdom Metazoa; phylum Mollusca; class Bivalvia; order Venerida; family Mactridae; genus Lutraria; species Lutraria lutraria. The sequence continues at coordinate 17,010,922 of OZ026850.1, read as the reverse complement.
TATAAACAAGACAATATGACATTATTTGATACATTTGATTGCAGGTCTAATGGTAACATACTGGACTAATAGTCAAAAGGTCATGAGTTCGAATATTTACATTGAATATTTATCAAATATATAATTAATTAAGAAACTGACATATTTGTTGAATAATGAAATTTGATTTCTGTTCAGCCTTCCCAAATAAGATAGGAATGTTTAGCAATTAAGATTAAAAAAGAAATACTTTTCTTAAATTCTTGTTAGCTGCACTGAAAAAAAGAATTTTTTTAATACGAAAAAAAAAATTAAATAAAAAAAAAATTGCAATATTAATGCTCAATTAAAGATCACATTATCATAATGATAATCCATTTTTTCGGTAATTATAAATGGAAACATCTGAGAATACTAGATAAAAAGATTAACAAAACATCTCCTGGCATAAACTTATTTTGCAGTAAGATTTCAGATGTTATATAGCATTATACACTCAATCCCGCATAACCTCGCTAAAAGTATAATTACTGTTATGGTTTCATCGCATATCGTCTAAGGGTACGCAAAATACTTAAAAAATCTACGTAATCATGCTAAATTGCTTCTATTCTGGCGTAAAAATATCATAAGTTTATTATCCGAATTAATGCAATATTTTGAGGTAAACTAATTAGTCTGCTGAACTAATTGTTTTTGATAAATGCTAATCTAAGCGGAGAACAATATCCCTTGGCAAACAGCAGCCCAAATGCATTAATAATACACCATATATCATATACTGTGGAATCATTCATTTTCGTTGGGGATTTAATTTCATGGATTTCGTAGGTCGGCTCATCCACGAAATCAAATCCCAGCGAATTTAAATGCAGAGATAATGCATTTCTTTACAAAAATCAAAATCCATGAATTTATTTCCCCAAGAAATAGCCATTTAAGTAAAAACCACGAAAATTGAGCTCGATGAAAATAAATGAAAATACAGTAATATAAGCAGTACATGTATTAAGCCGTAATTCATAACAGCAAAAGGATTTAGAAAGGGCGCTTTTGTTTTAGCAGATACTTAGTTAATTAATGTATGTAGTTAATTAGTTTTGACTGAATATGATATTTGAACAAATGAATGCCAAGTGTGCAAAAGCTGCACAGAAATGAAATATTTACGCTTGAAGGCAAAAAATTAATATTACCGTAGTCTCCTATTAGGCTTTCTAAATATAACGCTATCTATTATATCGAGGGCTCAACGCATCAGTGTTGTAACTCATATTGAAATAAGAACAAGTTACGCCAGTGTTGCGCTGAGCCCTCGCTATATCTCTGTTGTCGTAATTATTCACTAAACTAATTAATAAGCCATTTTTGTGGTTGAAAAAGTCTATTTTCAGATCATGGTGAACATTCAAAGGACGAATTTGAATGTTGTACAATATGTGGTTAAACCAGTCCTGTGTTAGCAGCTACCTCCCAATAAAGCCAATCTTTGAATTAAGGCCATTCTTTTAAAAACTGTCATTTATTATTTAGAGCAAAATGACCTCTGAATTAAGGTCACCTGTCAATAAAGGCCACAATTTGTCTTTTCCAAGGGTGGTCTTTGTTCAAAGGTTTGATTGCATATGTACAAATTAAATCATTTTTGTTATAAAACAATTCTATGTCTCATTGTCTGTCTGTCTGTCTGTACAAACAAATTGGGTTTGGGTGACTCTAGGGTTAGGGTTAGGACTCTTTGTTCAACCGGAGTCACTTAAAAAAATGTCCATAAGTGGATTTATGTGGCTAAAATCGAGTTTATGTGGCTAAATTTTAACAAATTTTAACATGGGAAAGCCACTTAAGTATCCTATCATTAGTACGTCCGTCTGTGCGTCCATATGTTTATCTGGAATTGAGTTAATTTTGTTTTTCTCTAGTTCTTGACTCAGACTCATTTGGGACTTTTCCAGCTTGTAACAGTGAGCGAAGACACGAGAAATGTTCAAGAAAAATTCTTGTTTTCATGAATTCCATTAGAACGGGATAATTAAAATTATTCTACAATATAGCGATATTTATGCACACTCAGAAGTACTTCAGCCCCATTAATTTTCACATAAAACACATGTCATAATGAAGAATTATTGCATATAAAACAGCGACATGGGGCACTGTTGACGGTTATATTGTAAATTTAAAAACAAAATGATTTGAAACTCATATAGATAAATCAAGTTAATGAGACCAAATGTTAAGTGTACTATAAACAGGGGCTTTACCTCACAGCTAGTCCTTCTTATGTCATGGTTCTTTTTTGTAGCTGAAAACTCTAGATTTAATTGTAACAGGCATTTCACATTCATAGGATTTTACTTTATTGTCAAATTAGTTATTATTATTAATAAGAAAGAATACAATTTTATCTTAATAGACAATTAAACCACCACAAATAAATTATTATTTCAAGAATATGCTATTATTGTTTAATGCGTCATCTTTTATCAATATACGGTACCAATATCTGTTGTTTTTATACATTCAAACTGTAGCATTATTTCATTAAGTCTCTACTTATAAGCAGAAAGTGGAAGTTACTTGTGAAAAAAAACCTTAAAGTCAATAAGTATTAAATAAGTATTAGTATTCATAAAACACCATTAAAAATTAATGAAATTTAAATGATATTAGGTAAAACCCAATTAAAATCAATGAAATTTAAATGGTATTAGGTAAAACCCAATTAAAATCAATGAAATTTATCTTCGGAAATACCATTAAAATCAGATTTAGATTATCAATGAAAATACCATTAAGATTAATTAAATTTAAAAGAAACTAGTTAAAACCCAATTAAAATCAATACAATTTAATTTACCTTTGAAAATACCATTAAATTCAGATTTAAATTATCCATTAAAATACCATTAAAATTAATCAAATTTTAAATTAGAATGAATATACCATTAAAATTAATCAAATTTTAAATTAGAATGAAAATACCATTAAAATTAATCAAATTTTAAATTAGAATGAAAATACCATTAAAATCAATCAAATTTTAATAATAATGAAAATACCATTAAAATCAATCAAATTTTAATATTAATGAAAATACCATTAAAATCAATCAAATTTTAATAATAATGAAAATACCATTAAAATTATTTTTTAACAGGTAACCCTTAAATATGCAAACAAATATTTTTTATGAAAAAGCAAGAATATACCATTCAACATTCTGTATTAGAAATTGTCATTACCAAGTTTTCTATTCAGTTCCATGAACAGAACATGAAACATAGATGACAGGATTTAACTGAAAGAGTCTGACAAGCCATTAAAACCTTTACATTTTTAATGGGTTTTTTAGTTAGTTTTAACAGAATGAATAGTGATTACTGTGCTATTAATTAAGTAATTCTGGATCAACTTAAGGTGATTTTCCAGAGCTGCATCAGTACAATGTCTATAACATTATACATCAATACTGAATAGTATTTCCCCTAACTTTATTGTACCAGGACTCACTTCTGTTAGATTTTGTTAACTAAGATAAATACATGTAATATTCTCCAGTCTTAAGGTAATTTTACCATTCAATACCATTAAAACAATTGAATCATTTAAATGAGATTTACATACAATCTCTCTTACTGTGGAAATAAATTCCATCGAACACAAACTGTATTCTAATGAATTAACTTTGCATATAAAAGAAATGAGTAGTTTATTGCTAGACAGTTCAAATCCTTGATATTTCAACTTAGTGATAAACTTACTGACAACAATCTTAACAGAGAACAGCCAATGAAACAGCCGAGAGAACGCACTATCTACAACTTTCAACAAGAAAAAATGCCAATCAATGAGGCCATACTTAATAAAATTTGTTTGTGGTAATACTACCTTATCACCAAATAGGCCCTACCTAACTTTTTTTGGCCTCCCGGCAATTAAAAAAAAAGCATTCTTACTCATATTTTAGGTTCAAAATAAGATTTAATTAATATATATTTTTCTACCTACCTACTCACTGAAAATAAGCTGAGTAGGGTAACCACAAATAAAACATTTTTTAAGGGTGGCCTGATATGATGCAAATACTGAATATGGTAGAAAAAAATATGAAAGTTCAAAAAGGTAAAATATCACATATCATACGCCTCTATTTTATCACTTATGTTATAATACTACAAGCACTGCAGACATCCACGTGCAGCACTTTGTCTGTGCAACTCTTGACATTGTTCCAACATTTATGAAAACTTTCATGCAAAAATGTCATGAAAATTACTGCCAGTAATTATCAGACTCGGTGGCTGATATGTGAAGCCTAATCTGAGAGTTATACTGTTTTCATCTCAATAAAAATAATGTAATACACAGAGCCAAGCAGTGTTTATGTGGCATTACTTGTAAATATTATTGACATATTTTTTTTCTGAAAAAAAAAGAAGAAATTCAGCCATTCACTAAAATGTGATTCATTATCATGTGCCAACATGTTTTTTAACACCCCTGTCTTAAAATGATTATTCTGTAACAATATGTAACAAATATAATCATTAGCAAAATATTCCAAATAATAAATTATAAAAACTTCAGTAAAAATCAATTTCCTTTCATGAGATTCAATTTTTGTTTGTCAATTTAAATTTTAATGACAAATAAATAATTGTGATTCCTATCCATTTCATAGCTCAAATCCCAAGTCAATTAGTTCTTCATAATTCATGAACTGTTCACAAAATATGCAAGAACAGTTCAAGAAAATTTCATGATGTCATGATTTACTTTCAAAGGGGAAATTTACAGTATTTTGTTTTTATTATAAATGACAAGTTACATCTTCCATAAATGATCAATGCTGTCAGTAATAGTGAACTCTTCACAAAGAAATGCTTACATACTTCACAGTGTGTACCATGTGACCAGATTTGTGATCATGTGACCAGGTCTGTGATTATTATATGGCCATGTCTTAGATCACATTACCAGGTCTGTTATCATATGACCAGGTCTTAGATCACATGACCAGGTCTGTTATCATATGACAAGGTCTTAGATCACATGACCAGGTCTGTGATCATGTGACCAGGTCTTAGATCACATGACCAGGTCTGTTATCATATGACCAATTCAGTTATCATCACGATAGAATCTGACGCCATTGAAATGTTTTGCAGATATAACTCCTTAACGGAACCAAAAAATCATGGTTGGATGGAGTTATATTATTCATATCACTGTATTTCCTTGTCACAGATTACTCGCAACGCAACTGATTTACAAAGTACACACACATTATATTTCAAATATGTTAAAAAATGCATAGAAAAGTACCACTTGAACACCGCTTCGAAGTTTAATAAGGTTGAACTATATAATTGCTAGTTCCGATTATCCACATCAATTTAGTCTGATGTTGATTTTTTCGAGGGTCTGACATAAATATAACACACCTATAGGTTTATTGTGCAATATTAATCAGGAAATGTAAGATAGAAATGCCGTGCAGTACATACTGCAACAGCTTTTATAATCTTCGTATATATCCGGTATTCATAGAATCATGACAACCTGGAACAAGGCTGATGTGTGTTTGTCAGATTAAACTTGCTGGTATACATTACAGAAACAGTGACTAGAGATTTATAAATAGATTTTTACTGCTTAAAATATAAATTTGTTGATACTGAAAGTTTTTACAAGATATGCAAAATATCTGAAAAAATAATTTTTAATGGGTCAAAGCCCAGGCAGTCCGACAAGGAATGAATGAAAAACTGTAGATAGCAGTAATATTGATATGAATTTTATAACATTCTTCAAAAACATACAAGAGTCATAATAAGTAGTCGATGCAGATCTCAGCGTTAATTTAAAAATATGAGTTACCACACAGAATGATAGAATTATATTCTAATAATTAATTTCACTGACCTTCGTTTTCATCAGACTTCACAACCACAGTTGGCAATTTCCCGTTTTTCCAGAGTTCTGGGCTACCAGATTCTTTCATTTTACTCAATTGTCTATTTTTGAAGCGATCTTTTGATCAGGCTAACATTACTCTTCAAAATGAGAGATTAACATAGCACCTACATAGTTTTCTCTTAAAATTTCCAAATATGGCTAATCACTGTTTATGTAAATACGAGCTAGTCCCTATTGTCCCAGGATTACGTTATTATCTCTTGCTTATACGAGCTGAAGATAAGACTTAGGTTAGTACACGATGAATCCCATGTAATTCCAAAATAATACATATATATACATATACCACACTATTCCACCGAGTTTTAGTCTAAAGTTAGTGTATTACTCTAAGATTAAATACACATATAATAAGACCATTGTTTGTTTTCCTATCTTTGTATTTCCTATCAGACTCACTGACCATATTTTTTGGCCAAAAAAGTTTTTAAAAAAATAGTTCAAAGCTTTTTTTTTAACCTGATATGGTAAAAATCATTCACTCATTGTCCTAAAAGTGATTTATTTTTCTTCTCCATTGCAATTTTTGATAACAAAATTTCCCCAGTCAATTAAACAGTTCTTCATATTTCATGAACTTTTTCATGAACTATTCTTGCATACTTCATGAACAGTTCATGAATTATGAAGAACTATTCGACAGGGTTTATTAAGCCCGGGGTATTTCGCCACTATGTTTAATTGGAAAGTCCCAAAATGACCCCAGACTGTTGCAGCGACATTTAACTCCAGTGAAAAGAAAATTGGTTTTAATTGAAATATGATTCATATTGAGTATATAGAGAGATGAGGAGAAAATATAATTATTCACCACGAAAAAACCAATCTATCAAACAGACTTATACATAAAATACTGACCAGTTCGGACACTAATCCCCTCAATACAGATTAGACGAAATTAAATGATTCTCATCCTGATGGATGGGTGAAAAAGACTTAATCTTGACTGCTATTCATCAGTTAAGCCGACATTGAATTGTAATCCCGACAGGTTTTTTCATAGATATATAAAATAAGAAAATTAACCATGGTATCATTCTTACATGTAACTCTAAGGCTGAAAAAAAAAATAATTGTTTGGAGTGCTCCGGCCTACTCACATAATTCCAAGTAAATAAATAAAAAATAAAATTTCTTGGGGGACTTTTTTTTTTTTACTATTGTTGTATAGTTTTAAAAATCCTTACCTGTTACCAAACCGTACCCTACCCGGTGCTGAAATTCTTGGTCGGAGCACTACAAACAAACTTATTCTTTATTTTCTGCCCTATGAATTTTGATATTTTCGTTCGATCAGGAAATGACACAGCTAAAAAACTTAATATCATATTTCTGTTGATTTTGTTTGATTTAAATTATTTCCGTGATATTGTAGTAAATAATATGATGAAAAAAAAAACGTAGGATAAAATGTGATTTACTTGATACTTAATCTTAAATCATTCTAATTTATAACAAGTTTTGTTACTTGAAACTTTTGAAAAATCTGATAAATATAAACTTCCCAAAATTTCATTTTAACGCATGAGGAATAAATAACTTTTCCCTGAATTTTTTCCTTAAATTTTACTATCTTAATCATTACAAAAATTTAACATAACTTGAACATATTTCAGCGATTTATTTTCCCAGTCAAATAGTTATTCATTTTTCAAGAACTATTCATGAATTATGCAAGAAATGTTCAAGAAAAATTCATGTTTTCATGAATTCCTTTAGAAGGGGTAATTAAAGTGCATGAATTTTTCTACTCAAAATATTCTTATACAAGAATCACAAGAAATCACCAACCTGTCAAATTAGCGTAATTATGAAAAGATTAATAGTATTCTGTATAAAATAACAGGAATTTAAGTCTACAAAAGGCAGGAATATTTTTTTAGGCTGATATTTCCAAGAAATTTATATTTATATAAAAAACAAATTATGATAATTTAAAATGCTGGCGTGGTACTGAGAGTTATACAGGGAGTTAGTTAATTGTAATAAACAAGGAGCATCATTCAATAAATGCATAGTGGTGGCTTGACTTTACCAGGTACAGACAGACGGACGGACAGACAGACAAGGCAATGCATGCGCTCCCAAAATATCTATATAATTATACCAATGTGTTTCATGATCGACCGACTGAATAAAATCATTGGTATATCAATATAGTTTGAAAGGATGACGGCTTATCTTATCTCTTACTCTATGAACATTACATGAACATTACAAGAACAACTACTCTATATACCGAGGGCTCAGTGCAACACTGTCGTAACTTGTTCTCATTTCAATATGAGTTACGACACTGTTGCGCTGAACCCTCGAATTATTACACTAGAACAAAACAATGATGTCATGATGATGATAATAAAATTGTGTCAAAGAAAATAAAACATTTACCTCTCAAATAATCAAACTCTGGGACACAGTAGACAGGAGGCAGTATGGCACGAGGTTGATGCACGTGACTACGCCAAAGCGGTTGATGATCGAATCTGTACATGATTGCTGTCTATGCTAATCATCTATTTCATTTAAATAAATTAAATCCAATCATATAATTAAAATATCATTAATTTGATTTCTATCTAGTCACATCTTTTCGCTTTCAAAATGTATTGAGGATGATGGTTACTAAACATACATCAGAAAAAAAATAATATTACATCCTTCGTGCTAAATTTTAATTTTTTTTAACTTAACTTAAAAAAAATCATTGCATAAAAAACAAATCCAAAAAAGTGGAATATAAATCCAAACTCAAAAAAAATTAAATAAGATAAATTTATATAAATCACTAATAATAATAATTAAAAAATGTTCGATGTTAAACACTATGTTTGATACACACACTAGCTGTTACGTTATTTTTCATTGAAAACATTGACAGCTGGATTTTTTGTGTGTGAAGAATATCAAAAACTCTCAAAAAAATTAATCAAACAAAAAAAAAACTTGCCATATACAATAATACAAATTCACATCACAAAGTGAAGTAAAGGACTTTAGTGTGTTCACAAGCGTTTTATAACGGACAAGTGCTAATTTTTATAATCTTTTGCAAAATAATGATAAAGATCGAGTCTTTTATTAACATGGCATCTGGTCGGAAGGCTTAACCCATAGTGGCAATAAAGAAGAAATTACGACTTTAAGATCTTTACTTATATTTATCAGGCAAGGAATGGCTAAAATATTAACACATTTTGACATAAATTCTGATATAAAAAGGTTCCAAACGCCTGTATTTAAGCTGCAATAAAACAAAATCAAACAAGAATTAATTAATACAGAAATCTACGAGGTTTTGTCTAACCCTGTGAATAGCTCAAGCAACACTTGTTATGATAATAAAATGTCCACGTAAAATGGTGAATTCTTCTGCTATCTATCCATTACAGGGTGGGATGGATTTGAACATAAATTTAATGTCCGTGTTTTTTGTTTGTTCTAACATGATTTTATTCCACTGATATACTTAAGGTTCGGGAAAACCAACTAGTAAAATAACACAAACAATTAGGAGAAAAATATCAAAAATACAAGAACTCTTATTTCTACTGTTGTAGGGGAATTACGTTTCCGTTTGTTTCAGAGAATCTAACGCCATTTTTCAATATTTCAGCTAGATTAAATTTTGGTGGTCCGGTTCACCTTAACAGTTTTCCTGGACTGTATTCTAACCGGTACTAACTTACCCTTCCAGAAGAAGTCAACAACAAACCTTTCTAACGATTATTTAATGCCATTTAAACAACTGATTCAACAATAAATTAAGATCTAAATTTTAGTAGCAAATAACTTGATATTTAAAGATTTTTAATTGTTTTATGATACTTTCGTAATTTTGACCATTTTAAGTCATTATAAAATATCTGTAGTATTTTTCTAAGGAAACAATTCATAAAACAGCAGTCTGCGAAATTAGCAGTTGCCCTATTGTACAGGATATCCAATCTTTCGTTCGGACAACCAGAATTTTCATGAACAAATCAAAGCAAAAGCAACTAAAATTTCAGTTTCGGGCAACCACATATTAAACCTTAATTCCACAGACGGGAACAGTAAAGGAAACCAAAAAAATAGACCAATGACTAAATGGCTTTTGATGCTGCCACAAATTATTTATATAGAAAACTCAATTGATTATGTCATATAAATTCTATCATTTAAGAATTTTAAGCTAGTGAAACTTATGATTTCACGATTTCTCTTCAAAATTTCCCGATTTCATTAATTTTCTTCAAAATTTCCCGATTTCATTAATTTTCTTTAAAATTTCACGATTTCATGATTTTTCTTCAATTTCAACTTCATTATTTCATGTTTTGAAATTGTTAAATCTTGAAGTTGAAATGTCACCACTGGTCTTTTGTAGGACTGTGGCCAATAATTCTAGATTAACACCATGCCAACCATTAGCGGAACTTAATTCATTGTCAACAAAACCATTCCAATGATTATTCCACTTAAAATGGAATTCATGAAAACATTATTTTTTCTTGAACTTTTCATGAACTTTTCTCAAATACTTCATAAACAGTTCATGAAGTAAAAACAACTATTCAACAGGGGTGTAAAGTAGACAAACTACAATTACTGAATGCCTTAAACAACAAATCAGGTGTGTAAGAACCTTAATGTATGATATTATAATACAGAGAATGAGTTTGAAGACACCTGTAAATTATGGCCAACAAAAACCATTTAAGACCCAATTCCTTTAAAAATGATTTTACAACTAAGGGTAGCGTTAATATATCAATGAATTACTACACTTTTTTAATTAACTACCAAATTAAAATCTTCAATCATAAGTAATCATATTAAACTCGCTGTCAGTGCAAAGAACAAGTGTTTAGGGCAATAAAAAGGGTTCGGAAAAAGGCTTTACAAAGAAGCTTCAGGTTTTTGAGATATCCTGAGAAAATCTGGCAGATTCATAACTAGATTATGTCTTACCACCATTTCTGATGTGTAGGTATTACGAACAGCACGCAATCAGTTTGATGATATCCTCGGACAAAAAGCTATAAACTCTTCACTAACGAGTCAAAAAAGATAGACAAATACAGCGAGTGCTTAAATCTCGGTACATTGAGCTGCAAAATCCTGTTTATTAAATTAACATAGGTACTTATGCAAACAACAAAGAATACAGCACTTGGCACTGTATTTGATTTTGTACCATGTTTTCAAAGAGTTCTGCTTCTCTTCCAGGCTTATCTGATGCTGATTAAGATATGCACCGATATATCTACATCAAACTTGTATAGCAGATACTTATCTCCAGGATTTACTGAGCATAATATTGGTTTAATCTACAGCATATTGAAATAAACAGTCAATTTTTTTTAGTTAAAATTGTTATTTAACACCATAGACAAAAATGAGGTATTGCAGAACTCTTCATAATTCTCAACAGTGTGGACGTCTGTAATATTTCAGATGCTAAATCTTTATCTGTTATTAACCGGCCCATTCAACAGCTAAGGTCATTTAAGGGCCGTCCCTGAGAGAGCGGAGAACAAGGTATTTATATCCCTACTCTTTTTACGAATAGTTTTCCTTATCATTCCACTTCAGATAGTGAAGGTGGCACTGGATTGATATAACACATGATTATAAAACTGTAGTTGATGTACTACGTATTCTTGGACATTCTTTGGGAAGTTGGTTCAGCGGTTTGTGTGATGGACTCGTGACCGAATGATCCTGGTCTGAATCATCAACTATTCATGAAGCATGCAAGACAAGTTAAAGAAAAAGTTTTCTATCGTTACGTTTGAAGGGACGAGAATTCAACAACAGATCATCCAAAAACTGTGATACTGTGATACAAAATGATATAGCTGTCCATACTTTTCAGATATTTTCACCCCTGTACTCGAAATTTGCAGATCAACCAAACTTGTCTTTTGGAGGGAATCTTTAACATGTCAAAAGATGCAACACACAAAACTCACAAAGCCACACATATTGTTTGTTTGATTTATAATTTTTGCAATAATGAACACATATTTTCACTGTTACGATGCAAATATGGTCAAACAGATCACGTTTTTGGCTTGGTTAATGAATTGCAATAATGATAACTAGAGGGCCGCAAGCCGTGCCATTATGCTTGTCTGTTCACCACCTCAGTAAGATCTATCCATCTATGAAGTTTCATGTTGCTACCCCTTATAGTTTACTAGTTATGAGCTACATTCAATTTTTGCATAGACGCAGATGCAGTGATCACAATAGCTGGACGTTTTCTTCGAAAACAGGCGAGCTAAAAATCCAAAAATGTCCATTTTAGCCAAAAATTTAAAAATCTTTTGAACATTTTAAAAGATGATTTTCATTTTCCTAAATGTTATTGCATGAAATAAGTCTTTATTGATTGTAGAAGTTTGTTGCTTGCTGTATCAGAAAAGGACATTATACTATAGCATGCACAATGACTTCAAATAGTTAGAAAAACTTCATGATAATATTTGATGATGCATTCAATTATCTACAAAACAGCATGGTACGTTTTCTATCCATTCATAAATTGTAATCAATTTCTACGCCTAATTTCAATAGAATTATTTTAAGCCTATTTAGAATTAAAATATTCTGTCGGCGTTGAGTAAACACAGCGGTACATGCGATCGACAAAGTTTATTTAGGGACCGAAATATAATTTTTTCTACATAATATAGTAGTTCTGATAGAAGGCACATAGTGTTTTCAGCACACTATACTAATTGTTTCCTATATTTACATAGAAGATCAAAAGACGATTTTCTCATTGATTCATATAATAATCCTGCTTGACAATTGTCATCATTTTCAAAGACGTATTTGAGATTAAAAAGTCATTCTTAATTTATCAGACACTGAGTTTTCTATTCAACAAATGAAGCGTTTTAGCACATAGGCCCATATTTACAGCTTTTCAACAAGTGTTCCATAGATTTGGATTACCTGAGTTTAAGAAATTGTTCGCTGTTTAAACACTGTAAGGCCAAGAAAATTCACTAATACAGTACATCCTCACCATAATATAAGATACCCTCTCATGTGCAACAACCTCCCTTCAACAAAAGCATGTTTTTTTCCCACTGCACAATTTAACTTTTAATTAAACCTCTCTAAAGCAACAAACTCTAGGCAAAAACATAATTTTGCCACTCCCAAAGGGTGGTGCTCTGGAAAGGTTTCATTGTAGATGATAATTCTTAGACTACTTGTTTCATTTACTTATTACCCGGTATACGTTAAAATATAAGATCAATAGCATTTTTTTATTTGAATCAATTAAACACCTTTTCTGTGATAGCTAACATACAAATTAAAGAAAATTGAACGCTTTGACAGATATATAGCTCAACTTAATTTGATACGGCATAATCTGAGCCCACTTCAGTCAGTGACAAAATCCAATAAATATGTTTTAAATGCCCTTTTTTGTGGACTAAAATCCAACAAGCGAGCCCTTATCTCTAGCCAACTTAATCCTAGAAATTATTTGAACTAAAAAAAAAAATATCTTTAAACACGTTCACCACCGTGAACAATATCTAGTCATTGTAAATCGAACAAAAACATTGTGGAGACGAGTTAGATCATCGACTTAAGTCTATTATCCCAGTGAAGCTCGGCCAAAGGGATGTACTCGGCTAATCCTAGCCTTGTTTGAATTTCAAATAATTCATCGAAAAAGCTACAAGCAGGATTTAATTAATCCATGTCTCTAAGCATTAAAGCAGACATTTACATATGCGATTTTAAGTCATTTATTTGGGATTAGTCGAGGACCAAGAATGCTAATCCTGGTTCATCATTAAAATAAAAATATTGAAGAAGATTTTTATGGGCAAATACACAAGAGGTTTCTTCATATGCAACAAAACTTGTCAAAAATATCCTAGCTAATGTATGAGACTTATTCATATCTTAAATGGACTAAAAAACTAAAATCCAATTTTTTTGCGTGGGCTGTTGAAAATATGATGTATACAACTTTATTGAGGAAACATATTCTTCTTTTCTGTTCGGGTTTAATGTTGCACCAATGACCCGGCAATTTGACAAGTTTGCCAGCTTTAACGGTGGACGGAGGCCCTGGAGGCTGTATAAGTCATCGGGCCAGGGTGTTGAAGAGGAAATTATGTTTTCATGTTGTCACATTTCACAAGAAATCGATTAAAACCCATAAACAGATTCTAGAAGACATCAAAATCTCATATTAACTGTAGGAACTGAATTCACAACCCTGAGGATTGTTAATAACAAGTCTTAAGTACACCACTCAGGACAAAGACCGCAGCCATGGTCCAGAGGTTAGTACCCTGGATTTGTAACCCGACAATCCAGGTTTGATTCTTGGTCATGGCAGGTAATACCCAGTAGTCCATAAACATTTTACAACAATGTTGATTTTTTCTCCACATATGGTTCCTTGTGAAAGGGTAAGTGAGTACTGGGCTGGTATTCACAAAGCATCTTAAGTAATTTTTTAACTTAAGTTATATTTTTCCTTAAATTCGACTTTTTCCTTAACTCTTTTGTACTAATATAAAGGAGGAAATCACAATAATATGATTTTATCTTTGTTCTAAAGATGCCAATTATGAAAATGATAACTCATTTTCACACTTTTGATGACTGGTTTACAAGCTTTTACTATGAAAAAAATTTACACTTAAGTAAAAATTTCGACTTAAGTTAAAGAAAATCTTAAGATGCTTTGTGAATATGGACCCTGGTTAGAATACCGTCCAGGAAAACAATACCGTCCAGGACAACTGGTTAGGTGAGTCGGCCACTATAATTGATACAACAGAAAAATTGTTGAAAAAACAGCATTAAACACAAAGAAACAGCCCGGCCAATCATATATGTTTTATAATGCAAGTGTTGTCAGACAATAATTTAGTAAACAAATTGTCCCATTTTTACTTTGAGGGATGATTTACACATTTCACTGAAAATGCAAATAAAGAATAATGACAGGCATCCGTAGAAATCCCAGTACAATAATTAAACAGTCTAGAAATATAAATAATAATAATCTATTGCCTTACAATTGAATGATGGACGTTTAGAACTTATAAGACCATTATATGTGACCACTAAATCTGCATCATAACTTACATATACAGTCTCAGAACTGAATAAATGATAGATTTACAACACTCAAATGATGCATGGACAGAAAATGCAGAAAATCTTTTTAAAATATTTTTTTTTAAGTTGCAAAAAATAGTTTCTGATTTTTCAAGAGAAAGTGTCTTTCGTAGAAATTAGCTTTTTTTTATATATAAATCAAGTGTTTCTTTTAATCATATAATTATTAAAATTCATTTAAAAAAAAAATGCTCCTTTTAAAAAAAAATTTAAACATTGTTTTTTATTAGTTATTTGAAGAAAAATTTACTTGAAAATGGAAAATTGAGGCAAATGAATTAAATAAACAGTCAGACCTGTGAACAAAGGCCATCCTACAATGTGGTCTTTATTGACAGGAGGTCTTTGTTTGGAGGTAATTTTGTTCAAAATAATCAATGAGGATTTTTAAAAGAATGGCCCTTTTTTACAGGGCAGCCTTTATGGAGGTGGCTACTAACACAGGGTTGACTGTACAAAAGTTTCGAGGATGTCTTTGAGATTGTTTGCTATCATGATAACACAGAATCTAAATACAGTCAAACCTGTGAACAAAGGTCGCCCTTGGTTGAGACAAAATGTGGCCTTTATTCACAGGTGACCTTTAATTGGAGGCCATTTTGTTCTAGATAATCAATGAAGGTTTTTGAAAGGGTGGCCTTTATACACAGGGTGACCTTTATTTGGAGATGGCCAATGACACAGGTTTGACCGTACATTATTTTCAAAGATGTCTATGAGAACATTGATTTTCATGATGACACAGAACTGAATCCCTCCACATAAATACATTGATATCTGATCAAAGCTGAACTTTTTTTTGGTCTCAATTAAACATCACAGATATTTCTCAACTCTGTGTAATATTTGTTCCTAACAGAGTAAAGATAATCCATGTTTAACATCATAGCTTAATCTCTGATCCATTAATTCCAAGGACCAATATTTACTGTATAGATAAAGGATAATTCCTGTCTAACCCTCTAAAACATCAGAAATCTTTAATCTGGCTTAGCGGTTGTAAACAGTGTATATGTGTGGAAAAGGGCAGGTATTGATTGAATGAATATATTTATAATAATCTAATTCTTGTGGCAAACATTCCACCAACATCCCCCAACAATAAGGGTACATGATGTAAATATTTCAGTCCTTTATTCCCCCTCTCCCATTAAATAAGTATTCATACTTCATGAACAATATTCATAAACCATACAAGAAAAGTTCAAGAAAAATTCATGTTTCGGAATGGTAGTTAAAACTTTTTCAAAATATATCTTGTTAAGTTCGATTTATTGTTTGTAAGAAAATGATAATATTGGCATGAAAAAAATTGGTTTGTGACCAAAATGTTTTATGATTATGGTTGGCAGAAAAAAAGAAAAACTACAATCATATTCAACATATTTTGCATTCTATATAAACTGTTGTTTATCTGTTGTTGTACGGCCCCAGTCAATAGCTATGATCATTTCAGGGCCGTCCCAGACAGAAGGAAGAGAAGATACAGGAGGACAGGAATTTTTTTTGCAATCTAACTATAATTTATTATTACTTTTACATTAATGATATACACCGGTACACACTTCAACAAACTTGTTATTTTTTGTCTCAAACATGATTTTTATTTTTTGTCTTAAACATAAATTTGTAATTTTTTTTCAAGTTAATGGTAGATTTTGTTTTTTGTGTAGAATAATCTATTAATTTTACCATACTGTATAAATTATCACATATCGTATAATCTGGGACACAAACTTGGGAGAAAATCTTGAGTAAAATATTGCATGAAGATGATAAATGAAGACTTTTTTTCCATTTCTACAATAAAATGTTGTTTATGCATAAAATCCCACCCATACTGCATGATAACTGGAGCAAAAAAAATCGTGGGTGAGTTTATTAAATGATCCACGGAAAATCTACCAGTTTATTTTTTTATCATCAGAAATATAAAAAATCCAGCATCTGACACAAAAACAACAAGAAATCAGGCCTAAAGGACTTCCTCTTTTAGTCATATGTTTTCCATAAATCAGAAAGCCTGTGGCTTATCAGTAATTTATCCAGCAATGATATCTTAAGAAATGAACTTAGGGATAATCGTTTGATGCGGACAGTAAAATATAAATTAACAGTTAATTATAACAGATGCTAGAAATTTTACACAACTAAAAAAATATGAGTACATAGTTTATTGACAACTAATATAAAACATAGACTCAAAGGTTTATCTTTGATATCTGATTTAAAATGCCCATAAAAACAATGTAATTCACACATACTGTAAGCATGCCCCACCTCTCCTTTACCTTTACATTGCTACAATCATCAATCATAGAGCTGTAAGTATCATAGGTGTTTGCTGTCTCAAGTGCGTATAAAGACTAAACTGAAGTGGATTCAAGAATATGTTATGTAGGGCTGGTCACCGGTACCCAGTACTGAGACAGTAGCGAGAATCAGCTAAACTTGTACCGGTGTATAAACAGTTAAGAAATTACCAGTCATGTTACTAATAGTTATGGCGTATAAAAAGTTTCAGTTCTCATTTAAAGAGGCATACCCTACAACTGACAAACATTCTGTGAAAGTGTAAAAATGTGTTAGATGTATATGTAAACAATATATAATTGATAATTGCAAGAAGAACTTGGGTCATAAGATGACTAGTTTAGGTACTAGCCGCAAAAATCATAGCTATGAATAATAAATCACTTCCACCCAAAAATTGAACAACAAATTCCAATGAGTTTCCAATCTTTTATGGAAACTAATATTTTTTGTGATTTAATTTTTAATTTTAATGAGTTTTTGGCTGAAACTTTCTTTGTCAGCTTTTTTCTTTACAAGATTCTAATTTATCATCATTTTGCCTTGATTCTAGATGCACCAAGTTGTAGGGTATGCCCCTTTAATTATTACACACAGCTTTGGGGATCGCATGGTTTTGATAAGTACCGTCTAAATACCGGTAGCATTTTGTAGGTAACAGTATCATATCGTACAACTTCGTTGTTAACGGTGTCATCGCTTAAATAAATAGTATGTACTGAAAGTCACTCACTGGTTTCACCCAAGCTATGTCAAGAACTTAACTTTAAAGCGATGAGGCTTCAGCAGCATACTAGCGTATACACACAGGCAGGTACACACCTGTATCTTAATGAGTTAGTTAAATACTGCACTAAATGAATATCTATGTTAGCTACAACACAAGAGCACAGAATGCATAAAATGCATTCTCGTGCACCTGGGATAGAATAAATTCGAATTATAAACAAAACGGCCAGACTCGATCTCTTT
Source organism: Lutraria lutraria (assembly GCA_964023205.1). Taxonomy (NCBI): domain Eukaryota; kingdom Metazoa; phylum Mollusca; class Bivalvia; order Venerida; family Mactridae; genus Lutraria; species Lutraria lutraria. The sequence continues at coordinate 16,992,523 of OZ026850.1, read as the reverse complement.
AGATGGAATTCATAGAACATGAATTTTTCTTGAACTTTTATTTCACAGTTCATGAATAGTTCATGAAATATTAATAAATATTTAACAAAGGGTTGCCTTTATGATTTACCTTCTGGGACCGAGGTTCGAACCTAGATCATGGGGTTACATGTCTAGTGCAGTACCCTCGCGATACAAGTTCGAATCTTGGTCCCAGATGGTACTTTAAAACCCCCTTTTGAATGGAGTTCATGAAACATGACTTTTTTAAAACTTTTCATGAATAGTTCAAGTTCATGGGTTGTTCATGACGTATGAATAACTATTTGACAGGGAATGTCCTTTTAATTTTATAACTTTCTCCCCTTAAATGTTTAAAACGCTGTTTCCCCCTTTGGGCCATGCCACCTAAAACATGAAAAAAAATGCAATGTATCGAACCACAACTTGTGCCTGTATTACTTAAAAAAAACACCTTTAAACAAAATTAATAACTTTCAAAAAATTTTTTACTCATACAAGTCTGGTACTGTCCAAGGAATGCTACTTTTGTTAACAATACACAAAGCCCATACGTTTCATGCACAAATACACGCTATCTATCACAATTATTAATCATTCAAATAGCTGAGTAAAGGTATTATCATAAGATGATTTTTAAGATGACATTAAGTATAAAATAGATGAGTGATGTAGTGTCATATCAGGTTGAGAGTGTAACGATTTTACATACCGGGGAAAAATAAATTTATTTAAGCAGATATAACAAATTGCTTAAAACCTTATTAAGTACACTATGATGGATTACATGAATCAGTATAATACATTCTAATTCTAACACAATTGTATTATACACATTTTCATTTAAAAGTCAATAATGCATAAAATCAAACAACTGAACCAAGCATTTATTCCAAGTGGAGGGGGGGGGGGAGTCCATTATTGTTGAGGGATTATAGTCTATGTCAAGAAATCACTTGTCCCTTACAGCTGTGAGTTTGAATCCTAAGTGAGACTGGAATAATTTTGTATGTTAAGAAGCCGTCCTGAGCTTACTGAAGGTTGATGGGTCTACCACACTTCTGAGATCTCACTGCACCTTTGAAGTGAGTATGTCGCCATATGCCCTCCCATCCCACCCCCTGCTTGTTGGTGCCACGTTAAACCTCAAAGAAAACAAGATGTTGGATTCGATAAACCCATATTCCCCCCCCCCCCCCCTGGAGGCAGCTTGACTTAAATAGTTACAGACGGACAGACAACATTATCATTATGCCCCCACATCATTTTATGCCAATTAAAAGGCATGAAAAACACTGTAACACTGCCATAATCAGTTTGGAGTGCTCCGACCCAGAACTTTAGCACTGGGTAGGTAGGTAGTTTTTTATATAATAGCAAAAAAATATTTAATTTTATTCACTTGCTAGGATTTTCTTGAGCACGCCAAACAAATTTATTTTTAATTTTCAGCCCAACTGTACAGTTAACAATTAACATAAAGTCACAGACTTTGAACCACAGTTATGGATGGGTAGCCTCTCCTATGAGGTACATATCTATATCTGAGTGGCGACAGTTCTTCTTACGATAATCTATAGATGACAATAAATTCGGATTATAGATAATCCTTTTATCAAACAATACCAGGCAAGTTGGTGTTTATTTATCCACTTATGATAAGCAATACTTTGCTTTTAAGATAATCTCCTTCACAATATGTGTCTATATAGATAATCTCATTTGAAGACATTTTCCTTCTCACATAAATTCGTCTACTAGAACTCCTTCAGTACAGAGTTGAAAATGAACATAACATATATATAGATACAGTCAAACCTGTGAACAAAGGTCACACTTGGGAAAGACTAAATATGGCCTATATCTATAGATGGCCATTAATTTTAGGTATTATTTGGATGTTACTTCATTCTAAATAATCAATGATGTATCTTAAAAGAATGGCCTTTATTCATAGGACGGCCTTTATTCATAGAATGGCCTTTATTCACAGGATGGCCTTTATTCATAAAATGGCCTTTATTCACAGGACGGCCTTTATTCATAGAATGGCCTTTATTCATAGAATGGCCTTTATTCACAGGACGGCCTTTGTTCATAGGACGGCCTTTATTCATAGGCCGACCATTATTCATAGAATGGCCTTTATTCATTGGACTGCCTTTATTCTGAGGTGGCTGCGAATACAGGTTTTACTGTAAAGTAAATCTTCAATTTCCAGACACCCCACATTTACACTTTCTTTATCAGTTGTTTAACGGCCCATTCGACAGCTATGGTAATTCAGCCCCTCCCTAGAGAGAGGGGTGAGAACATACAGGAGAACCGGGGATTAATATCCCTACAAAACACACATCACAGTATTCACCCATTTCTCTAGACTCAGTACTTAGCTTAGTAGTTGGGATGGGGACACTGAAATTTGAAATGTGGAGCCGAGAATCGAACCCACGACCGTTTGTTTAGTAGTCCAGCGCATTACCACTAGACCATAGATCACCCATATACAGTACAACCTCTCCAGAGTGGCCCTCTGTAGAGCAACAACCTCTATAACAATACCTTCAAAATTTCCCAAAACTGATATTTACTATAAATTTAACCTCTGTAGAGCAACAACCTCTCTATAACAATACCTTCAAAATTTCCCAAAACTGATATTACTATAAATTTAACCTCTGTTGAGCAACAACCTCTAAGCAACGGCCAATATTTGCAGCTCCCACAGGGTGTTGCTCTACAGAGGTTGTACCGTATACTAATGTATACAGAACAAGTTAGAGCCTTCATGCATGGATAAAATGAATATAGTGTTGATAGAAACCAAGAAAATAAAAATCTCAACTTCATTATATAGACATAAAATCACTAAAATCTTTCCACAGACATAATTTATATTATTATACAAAAATTAAGGGCAAATTGTCATGTGACTAAACTGAAATTAATCATATAACAATATTATACGTCACACCTTTTATTTTAAAATTTACAAATTGTATAAAAGTCGCAAAAATCAGTTTTAGCGAACATATAAACACTTAATATAAATATAAATGTACATGTATAAACAAACTGAGCTAAGTTCATTCATACGCCATCAAATGAACACCAATTAAGTACTTAAATTGATGTGAAAAATCCACTAAACTTCTAATCATAAATACATGTTAATTAGGCATCCGATAAATCAAGATAGTAATCAAAGTCCTGATCCCTTCAAACAAGAAATGATGATAATATTATCAAGTTACTAAATCTACGACCACTTCTTAAAACTTGGTATATGACAGACAGTGGTTTGGATAACATCCTGACAACAAAACGACCGGAAACACCATAGATACAAAGTTTGTCATACAGATCACATTTCGAGGGTTCAACGCAACAGTGTAGTAACTCATATTGAAATGAGAACAAGTTACTACAGTGTTGCGCTGAGCCCTCGATTTCATAGTTTGTTTGTTCATTTGTTTACATGTTGTTTAACAGGTCAGCCCATCTGACAGCTATGGTCACTTCAGAGCCACCCCAGAGAGAGGGGAGAGAAGAAAACAGGGCATTCATATCCCATAGTTTTTCCTGATTCTTCATCTGACATGCCCAGTGTAAAATATTGATTCACATGGCGCCTCACCCATTTCCTGTGATTTGTAAACACAGTACTTGCAAGGTGGTTGGGACAGGGTCACTGAAAAGGCGTCCCAGAAAAATCGGAACCAGAACAAGATTCATACTAATGACATTTCGATTAATAGTCCAGCGCATTATAATACAACTTGCCCACCGATTCACACATACATAAACACTTCATAGGCAAGGGACATGATACAAACCTGGACATATTTTCTTCGTTACACAGGGTCAGCAAGTGCTACAGCTTGTTTAGCCAACTGAAGTCAGCTTATATTAAAACACACCTTAAACTAATACTGCATGTTATCACAAAAGATTGGCATAATTATACAACCAAGCATTTCATAACAAATTCATTCCTGCTCAACATATAACTGCAACCATGGCTGAGTGGCTAGGGTATCTGCCTTCGGAGCACGGGATTGAAGGTTAGAACTCCAGTGGAGACTGGATTAGAACTGATGCGACTGGTTGGTGAGCCCCAGCTAGTTATATAATGGTTACCACAGGCCCATCTCAGCCAGGCGCCCGGCAAATCGAGAAGGGAATCGGGAGGAACTGTGTGCACAAACCATAGGTGCCTCATAATTCACCTTGGCTGCTGCCTCTTTCAATATGGGTGACACTATGATAAGCGAAACCTTTACCTTTTATATATCAAGAATTTTAGAACTAAAAAGGGGTCACAAAGGCCCTTTTTAGGTACACTAACACATGCTACATTGTATCAAACTTACATGATGAGGAGGAGGATGATGGTGATGGAGAAAGGTCTGCCAATGGCGATCTTGTCGGAGAGTTTACTGGTAGAAGCCTTGTCTGAGAAGTCGTCTTAGTTGCCCCTGGCAACTGTGTCGTAGTAGAGAAGTCTTGAAGGTCTTCCTGAAGAATTAAAAACGAAAAATTAGGTCTTTCTTTATTATACTTATCTGGACCACAACGTTCATATTGATTCTAGGCCATCCTTAAAAAAATGTTTGTTTGTGGTAGCCCAACTTGTTAATGTTAAAATAGTTATCATGTTTGCTTGTTTGTTTGTTTGTTAATGTGAGTTTTACACCCCTTTTCAACAGTCAGAATCATATGAGGTGGACAGTTCACCTAAGCATCTTTCCTGGGAAGGTCCAGCACTAGACTCCCATCCTCCATAAGCAACTGCCTACTGTCTCACATATAGAGACATGGTCGGTAGCAGGACTCACACCCACGATCCTCTATCAGTGAGAGGTTACAGTGATTTGAAGTTGGCAACCTTAACCACTCGACCACAGAGAGGAGTCATACAGTGATTAACGTGATACAATTATAATTATGTACATGTATATACATAACTATATCACCTTAAACACTTAATTGGTACATAATAATATCATATTTATACATACCCGGTATATTGATCTACTAGTATATCTAGAAATATGGTGTTTTAAGCTATACCAATGAAACAATGAATCCACCTAATAAAGGTGCATAAGGGTCTCACTGAGGATGTTCATGTCTATACCTCGAATAATTATTTCAACACTATGTTCAATAAATAATCAATGAAAGGGAAATAACTGGGTTACCCCTTATAATAGAGAAGGTTGTTGAGGACGAACATTTTGTTTGAAACTTATCAAAGGGCTCACAGTTAGAAGAGAATCTAAAGATATTACAAATTTTGTGTCAACATCTTGCAAATATTTAGGGTAAAGCTCAGTGCAAACTTTGAAAGAGCACAACTGACGTAAGATGCGCCAAAGTTGATAATTTAACTCAGGCCAGGCCACTGGGAACAGAAGAACTTCAACTAGAAATCCTGGGACCAACAGTACTTTGGTGTCAGTTTGAGTCGGACTTTCATCAGCTGTTCTGGTGAGATTTTTTTCTCCTATGTACAACTTTTGCACTTCTCTGAGACAAGCCTCAAACAAGAATCATTGGATAACATTTAATCCAAGCAGTCATCAAGAGTAGTTAAAATAAGTAGTAAGAACTTGCTCTACAAGTGATGTAAAATAAATACAAAGTTTAAATTAAATTCACAGGGTGGCCTTCATTCCAAGGTGGCAGCGAACAAGGGTTTGACTTTAATTAAGTTATTTCAAGAGTTAATGCCAGATTATTCATGGAAGATCACACCAGCTGTAATCCTATATTGCTTAAATATATACAAATTCCCCTTTCTCACAAAAATGCCCTGGAAATTCCCTTCGAGGGTGCTGACCCCATTTCCCTAAAATTAAGGGAGATCCTTAAGACAGCATGCTGCTATCATGCAGTGAAGTTTAGTGATTCATGTATAAATATTACATAATAACAACAATTAACAGCATGACTAAGTATATATAACTCTCATCAAGTCTTTAGGCCATCCTAAAAAATATTTTGTTAGGGGAAATGCTACCTATTCACCAGAAACCGGCTCTTCCCAATTTTCGTTTCGCCTCTAGAACAAAAAATTTGTTTTCAATAAAAAACTGGCAATCTGACATGTACGGTATTTAGGGTTCGATATGAAAATAAATTGGAAACAAGGCTTGCCACAAAATTAACGTTACGATTGCCCCAAAGTATAAACTGGTCAGAGGTAAGTTAACATTTTTAGAAGAAACTGGGGTTCTCATTATAGGTAATGAACGAAGCTTGGATGTAGTTGTTCAGTGTGATATTTACAGTGACCTAGAGAATTGAGAGCGAAGGGCTTATTGTATAACTGTTTTCGTAAATATATTTTATCCTAAATGGCATGCATCAAGGAACAGGTAATAGTGTGGTGCTATCAAGATATAAATTTATTTCCAAGGAAATGAAAATGAAAAGAATGTGATGTGAATATCATATTTCAGCAAATACCACACCAGTGGATTTCATTCTAGTTTTGACTTTTTACCTCTAAATGTGACCTTGCCCTGAAGGTAGGGACCTGGGTCTAGTGCGCAACACATGGTCTCACGACCAGGAACATTTCTGCCAAGTAAATTTGAAATTCATGAAGGAGTGATAAAGTTACAGAGCGAAATTGAAACTCTGGAAGGATGGTGTGTCAACTATATAACTCACATTTGGGGGCATGAAAAAATGTTTGTTTGTTTATTTGAGTTTTACACCCTTTTTCAACAGTCACGAGTCATATGAGGCCTGGCAGACAGTTCATCTAACTATTGTACCTGGAATAACCAGTACTAGACTCCCATCCTCTGTAAGCAACTGCCATCTTTCACGCATAAAGAGACTTGGTCGGAAGCGGGGCTCGAACCAACGACCCTCTATCAGTGAGACGTTACAGTGATAACAGCAGCCTTAACCACTCGACAACGAAAACAGGTCCTAAAAAATATTTCCTACCTGCGTACAGTCATGTACCCACTGAAAACAAACATTTTGTTACTGATGTCCTCATCTTGTACAATGACTAGATATATTACATCAAGAATCAGCAAGTAAATTCTTACAGCTTATATGAATTGAAGGTAATAACCTTCACAAAGGTCACAGGAATGTCTCCCCCCCCCCCCCAAAAACAGTAATCATCATACTATACTACACAGTACACTCTTCAATTCTCCCAAATGACTTGTAGGGTAATGCCCCATCTGTGATTAACAATTCCAATCTCCAGATCTTAATCCAGTAAGAGTTTGATGTGGAAAAGAAAGAAATCTAATAATCCTGTACCATCAGACCCCATAATTCAATGAAAAGACAGAGAAAGTTCCTAAATCTCTATATCTTCTTTCTTAAACTCGGTATACATCAAATTACTGACAAATCCCCGAGTTAAATACATACAGAAATACATGGCTTGTAAAGGAATATCCAGTTTAACATCACTTAATTGAAAGTGAAAGTCATTTCTAGGGACTCATTCGAAAAAAAAAACAGACAAAATTTTCTTTAGGAATAACAATTGTTGAAAAGATTCTATCTTTTATTGCAAATCTCTTTTTTAATTCGAGACTGACCCAGAAAATATATATCTACAACACAACAGAAGGTACTATAGCTTATAGCACAAACATGATGAAAGAACAGTATAACCTCTTCAAAGTGACACCCTTTAGGCGTAGCAAAATTATGTTGTTGTTGAGAGGTTGTTGCTCAAGAGAGGTTTAATTAACAGTTAAATCATTCAGTGAGAAAAACTATGCTGTTGTTGAATGGAGGTTGTTGCTCTAGAAAGGTTTGATTAACAGTTAAATCATGCATAACAGGATGTATTTCTTGTCTTGTTTAAATTAGAAACTTTAAAAAAAGAAACATATTAATTAAACATTACTTCATGTAAAGGGCAGCATTATTCATTCTACGATACAACTTGGTAACATTGATAATTTTATTATTCATTGACAACGAGACAGAGTCAGGTGATACAAGCAATGTCGTGTGGTGTCACAGCAAGAGGCGGTCAATCTGAACACCGAATAGGTAACATGGGAGTTGACACCACACACCTGCCAACATAACATCTCTGAATGACAAGTGCCGGTAATGATACCAATTTATACAATGTTCTGTAATATTTTTAAAGTAACTTGATCATGGTAAATTCATACATTGTCGTCATCTCCAGATGATGTCAGTTACAGATAATTTTGTATTAGGATTACAGTATTAATACCGGATTAAATCAATACATTAGTGAGACATAGAAGCCGACTCATGCTTATGGAAATAGCTTCAAGATTACCATGGTAACATTCTTGGATTATATTTACAATCTTGTCACCGATAAACTGAAACCTTAAAGTAGTGCTTTGTTAAGATAATCTTTTTTCCAATACACAGATTACGGATTTTAACTCCCGTGCCTCATGAGGAAGAAAGCCAGCAAAAGAAGAGTTAGTGGCAAGAAAATCAGTAGGGAAGCCAATGAAAATAGATTTTGAGTAATCTATAACCAGAGTGTTACAAATGGAACCAGCATTTAACTAGACAGAATTTATTCTTCTTAAGTTGTTCTTATATCGTGTGATCCATCTAGACTTTTTTTATCAGATTTGCCGAAGGGTCAGGGGAGAATACTACTGTGAAACTAGCAGATCAGTCAACAAGAGAAATGATAAAAGAGTAAATGCCTGTGTGTCTTCAGCAAGGAAGGTTTAACTTAGACTGTGAGATGATCATAGAGTAAAACATTAACTAGTCTTGTGATTTGAAAATATGACGCCCGAATTTGAGAAACAGACATTATTTGATGTACAGTCAAATCTGCGTTAATTAGGGGCCACCTTCGAATAAAGGTCATTCTGCACATAAAGGTCATTCTTTTAAACACTGTTAGTGAATTTTTAGAATAAAATGACCTCTAAATAATGGTCACCTGACCATAAAGGCCACACTTCATCTTTCCCTAGGATGGTCTTCGTTTACAGGTTTCACTGTAAATTAAATGCTGTTGTTTCCCTATTTAAACCTTGTCATAGATGGCTCAGGGTTGAGGCCGTCCCCATGACATCTAAAAATAGTGATATCATTTTAGAAACATAATTATCTTTATATATCTTATAAGCTTATTTATCTGTGTAAATTGACTAACTTACTTCCATGGTGGACCAGAGGACCACCAGCTTTTGAAACCTGCTGGTCCAACAGAATTTCAGGTGTTCCTTCCCCATATCAATATGTGATTTGTTTATTTACAGTAAAATATTGATACTTCTAGAGTTTTCAGTGGTCCATCGGACCATACAAATTCCATGATATAATGGTCGTGCATAAAAACCACTGGTCTCAGACCAGTGTTAGTGTCAAGCCCTGCTCTGCAGTCAAGCAAAATTTGAAAAATTGGGAGCTGACTGGGGTTGTTTTTGAGAGGCCCATGGCAACATTTACTGAATGGTCCTCTTATGAAGACCTATTTCCTAGTGCAACCTCTGTAGACCAACACCCTTTGAGAGCTGCATGTATTGACGTTTTTTTAGAATTTGTTGCTGTACAGAGGTTAAACTAACAGTAAATGCAGCTAAGGGAAATTTTTAAGGCATTCTTATAGAGAGGTTGCTCTACAGGGGGCTATTCTGGAGAGGTTATACAGTAATTGAATATCAACCTGAATGACACAATTATCAGGTTCCTTAATTTTTCCACGATTCTTACCATAGGAAAACAATTTCGACAATGACTAATTACTAAGCCTATGAGGCCAAAAACAAGTTGAATTATATAGGGGCCTTTTTGGCAGCACAGGGCATTTCAGGGGAAGGGGCCCAGGGCCCTCAGGTAGAGGAATTTTGCGTCATTTTGAGGAAAAAGGGGAATTTCAGGGGACTTTCTAAACTGCCATATAACCCTGCAAGAACCATTTTCAGCTTATAATAACTGTATTTTGAAATAATGTTTATTAATATACAATTAATCAAAGGTTAATAACCTAATTTCAACAACCATTTAAGCCCCTCAAAATGTTTATATATTTTTTTTTGGAGGGGAACTTTTTATCTAAAATAGGGGAAAAAAGTACATGTTATTTCATATTGTATATTGTTATATGAGGGGAATAGGGCCCTATTTCAGCCCCCAAAAAGTCAAATGAGGGCCCTGTAGTATTACCACAAACAAAATATTTTTTTAGGATGGCCTATGTAGTAATGATAACAACGGACAAAAGCAAAAGCTTTCGCTAAATTGTACTCCTGGATTCATGGAACTGAATTCTGAAAAAAGGACAAATATGTACAGCTGGATTAATTTTTATGAAAAGGGAATGCAAGCACCACATGCATTAAGCCAGTTCAAGACATTTGATCTCCTTAAATAAAGATATTCTAAGTGCCTCTGCTGGTACCAGTGATTAGGGTTGCAATGATTCAGGTACCCTACGATTTGGTTCAAATTTGAATATCACAGTCTCGATTATCAAATATTCTATGCATTTATAACATACCACTAGTTTTCATTTCAAACTCAAAATGTCACCACGTATTTGATTTTAGTGATGCCGAAGGATCAACAAACAGTTTTTTGTATGCCATGTTTGTTTTTGTTTACATCAAAGACCTATACATACATAGATAAGAAACTCCTGTAAGCGCCTGTAGAAAATGCTATTTTTGCATGCAGCAGATCTTTGAATTTTGCAAACTACTTAAAATTTGTGCAAATCTCATTAATGAATTTTCAACCATGTCATTAAGTACTCATTTTTCTGATGCAAGAAAATATTTTCAATATGATTTGTTAAGAAATTTCTTTGAAATTATTACTTAAATCCAACCAGTATAGCAGAAAAATGACAAAATGTACGATATAAGGATCATGCAGGGGCCTTTGTATTTTGCATAAAACTTTTTTTTTGTGCTCCGATTTTTATCAACTTGGTATCATTTTGTAGGAAATGTCTTGCTCTATTGGAAGATATAATTTACTTTAATATGTCTTCAATACAAAATGAGCAATAAGCAAACGTGACTTTGCGAGATTTTGTCACTGTGTAGATACTGATAATTTAATGTTGGGAGGATATCATAATATATATTGTCATCTTTTCCACACAGTACATCCTCTCCAAAGCAACAGATGCAGTTTGGGGGTAGCAACATATGTTGTTGTTGAGAGGTTGTTGCTATAAGGAGGTTAAATTAATGGGTCAATCATACAGTGGGAAAAATCATGATGTTGTTTACTTGTTGCAGGGAGGTTGTTGATCAAGAGAGGGCCACTTGATCTGGATAGGTTAAACTGCATACAGCAGGGAGGGGCATAATATTTAGGGAAGTAGGCAGTGGCGGTGCAGGCATCCCCCATGAAAATGTTTAATTTGAAGAAGTGAAATGGTGCATTCTGCTGACTTTTAATTAGGTCTTGTTTTCTACCACATTTAAATTTAGGTTGCGGTTGTGCTAGAAAACCTGACAAAAAGGGAAAGATCAGTGTGCTTCAGAATTGAATAATTGAATGCTATTTCGTCAGGGTTCTCAGTAATAGCAGGCTGCAGGCCAATTTGGCTGCTTAGAAATGTGTTTGGGCCGGTTAGGAATCTCAAAAGTTTATAAAATATGGCTAGAAAATGCCCAGACCCCCCTAGCAGGCCTGTTAGTCTAGCTTTTGGGCCTGTTGGCCACAAACCTATTGAGAACCCTGTTTCACTGAATGATTTCCATTTCTATCTATGGTCGGAGACTTTTAGGGTGGGGGGGGGGGGTACATACCAGATGCACCACCTCCCCCTTAAATCTGCTTCCGTACAATTGCAATTGGAATTAATTTCCTAAAAATCATTCCATACACCTGGATAAGAGCACATTTTATGCATTCTTTATCAGACAGCATAATTATATTTAATATTATCACTATCATCTGCCACTCAGATAATAATTCCCAGTAAAGAACAACCTTGCAGCCTAAAACAGCCTTATTTGACAACAGTAATGATGTTATTGCTCACACTATTTTGTAAACCAATCCTCGAGGAGTTCGTGGAATACAAACAGATGAAGATTGAAAAAAAAGTGATTCAAGAATTAAATGACCGAAATTCCACAATTCTTTGTTTACAAGTATACATAATAATCTTGAAAAATTTAGTTCAGTTCTGTAAGTGTATTCAAGCAGGCAAAAACTTTCTATTTTGTCTACACAGTAATTTTACAATTACCTGTCCTCCTGTGACAGATGTAGGTGTCCTGGCAGCAACCCAAGCTTCGGCAAATGATTCTATTGCAGTGTGTCGATCCATTTTGTCTTGAGTGTAACAATTCAAAGCAAGGGTCTAAATTCATGGCCCCTCTTGTTCAGCAATTGAGCTATAGATACACACCTGTCATTAGCTGGAATTCTCTCAAGTAAGAAACAAATATGGAATGATAACGGTATTGACAACTGGCAGAGAAAAAAACGTAAAATATCGCCACATATGACGAATCGTTAGAACAACGCTTCTCTTCAAAATTTGGCTACATTATCCCGGATATTCCATCCATGTTGATGAAGTTGATTTAGGAGCCTAACAACACACTAGGTAGATGATCATTCGCCAGAACTACTTTTTTGAAAGACTATTACTTTTTTTTAATAATGGGCAAATTTTAAGACGTATTTGATAATTTCTATACCAATATTAATATTCAAGTATAAGGTGACTTGGTATCAGTGAAATATTTAGAAATTAGTGTGTACTAGGGAGTATGCGTACTTATTTCTGGCCACCGGAAAAGTGTATTCCACTTTTGGTTTGTCCAAAACACACAATTTTAATTTTTTTAAGGAAGCTCTTAGATAAATAAATTTTCCAAAGAAAATGAATAAAAAATAAATAAATTTATCTGTTTGTAATAAATTTTAAAAGTTGTTTGCATTTTTAAATATGTTTTCACATAACACTTTGGTATTGAGATTATAAACAAACAAAAATGGCTGCCCTGAAGTTGATTGTTACGTTGGCAGTGGTTTCAATTGCATTTTGCACAAAATATGACGACAAAGCGAAGGTAAATAGCAAAATTAGTTAAACATTTGGAATACCTATGAATTCATTGACGAATAATTATAATATGTTCAGGGGATTCTCATCAATTATTCATAAAAATTGTGTGTCAAATGTAGTGGATGGGGTAACCCACGAACCGGCTGTCACTCGCCACAACGTATTTCCTTCTCCGAGTTCTGTTTGTCGCGAAAGTTGAAATACAAATCCTGACATATTGTGCAAAGCAGGTTAAACTCATCACATACCAAATGAAATTCGTTTTGCATAGGATTCATTGCTAACGTTTTGAAAACAGATGAACCATAACCTGTTGCACACATAATTTGACACATCACTAAATTATAGCGGTTGGTCAGATATCATAGATTTCAGACATAGTACACAATCTTGCAACATACAATGCTACTTTCAATGAACAAAAATACATTCCTCAATATTCAACTTAGTTAATGTACATGTAAATTGAACACACATCTGCAGGGCCTTTTTTCCTTCTATAACAGAGGCCGAAATTCGGTGGCTTCCCAATTTCAACTAGGCTGTTTTTTTCCCAATTTGAGGCAAGAAATTCCCAAAAATACAATGCTGTTCTAACTCGGTTGTCTAACCTTCTCAACATTTGGCCAAGTATCGCGCTTGAATTTCTCAAAATGAAAGGCTAAGGCCCCTTCCCAATTCTTGGAAAAAAAGGCCCTGATCTGTACATGTTACTCAGTGCAATTACAATTGGACCATCATGGATTGTGTAATAGGAGGAAAATAATGTACCCGATGCGCGGCTAGAACCCACAAGCTCCTGCTTGCAAGTCAGATGCTCTACCAGTTGAGTTAATTAGGCTGGTGAATATCCCAGCCAATCTATAATACAATGTATCACACCGCTACAAATTACAATTGGACCGTCATGGAAATGTGCCGCCCTGACCCACATTCCTGTTAAAACCAGCCAATATGGCCAAACTGTACAGTGTATTTTGGGGGAAAATTACCGCTAACATTGCTGATTTGGGAAATAAAATAGCTGGTGTAAGTTTGGATTTTATTTTTAAAGAAATTTTCAAATTGGAAGAGGTCTAAAAAAAGCCTCTGTTATGAATATTAAAGTTATACAAGGTGAAAAATCACTGAAACATATTTGTTTGCCATCAGCAATCAGGTTAAATAAGACTTTTTTATAGGAATAATCTATTGAAAGTAATGTGCTGCGTTTTTTAAGTATTGATCTGCGGGCCAACTCAGACATACAGCAGTCTTCATGAAAAACTTTTTAAAGCACTGGACTGTCTGGACATTTGGTCCAGTGTATCATCATAATGGCGTCATCATCATTTCAAACTCAAAGATCATTTGTCAATGATTCGTTGAATAAATGATTAATCAGAAGTTTTATTCTTACAAATAATTGAGAAAAAAAATGAAATTAACATGTCTTGCATTATGATAATTGCATGTATGAATACCCAACAATACTGCATCAGATTCTATATATTCTGTAATATGAAAATAGGCTAAGCCTATGGAACGGGGAAGTCGAGTATATTGGAAAGGAACGACAACTTTAGGTAGAGATTGGTCGAGCACCTTGCGTAAACAAAAAGTGACGTCATTCTATTTCCTGTCAAGCGTTTATGCGCAAACTTTATGCAGACGCTTTTTACAAAGTTTACCAAAAGCATTTGTATTTTTTAAATAAAGCTTCTTTTTTTTAAAACTTCGAATATTTTGCTTTCTATTTCTTGTAAACAGATAGGAAAACATAAATATAAGTGATTAATTATATTACGATGTAAAAAAATATGCCAACACGAGAACGAGAATTTAGTTGTTACAAACAAAATGGCGGCCTCCATGATTTGGAAATGAGATTTTCGGCGATAGATAATACATTTGAAATTGTTTTAATTCACATTGAACCTTTACGTACGCATTGTCTATAGCCGGGCAAGGCCAAAGCCCGGGACCCGCTTTGCGGGCCCCGGTCTTTGACTTCCCCGTATAATATCTGATATTGTTTTCAGGGGAGGCCAAAATCATAAATGAATGTATTGTTGCTGTTGTTTGAACCAACCTTCAAGTTTTATATTAATGTGTTTGTTTTCAGGTACTTATGTACGTAAACAAGGTTGGGCCATATTTCAACCCTCATGAAACATACCACTATTATCAGTTACCAGTCTGTCGACCTGACAAGGTGAGTTTGTTCAAGTTAGATATAACACAAATTGAACAGCCAATAATCACAATGCAGTCTCTGAAGTTTTTACTTTACTCTGTAATTTTTTTTTATTGATTTAAAATTCTTTGTAAACTATTATAACTGATAATTTAGCATGCATACAATTACATGTACATACTGTATGAGTTGTACTCTGATACTTAGGTTTAAACAATATTTTGACATGTATATAATTTGATAATGTTTGGATAACATTAATTTCAGCATATCATTAATTCATTTATTTCAATGTATGCACGCAATCAGTGAGTTTTTTAGTATTGTTGATAACATCTTTGTTTTAGATTGAGCATAAAAGTTTAACATTAGGAGAAGTTCTGGATGGAGATCGTATGGCCTTGTCCCTGTATGACATCAACTTTAAACGTGAGTAGTATTAATTAGGAAATTATAAAATGGTACCAAACAACCTTATTTTTGGTATTTTCAAATTTTCGTTCCCGAGATTTGTGTAGTTTTAATAATTAAAACTTGTACAGCATTCACTATCCATCATGTAACATGTTTAGTGAGAAAAATTAAGCCATCAAACTAGGTGAAAAAGGGTTGACTTTGGTGCTCTTTAGACGTCAAAAGTTGAGGGACAAAAATTGGCCATACATGTAGCTGATAATAATTTGAAGAGTCAACAAAATTTCCTACTAATATAATTTATTACTAATAAATAGTAAATTTGGTATAAATTCTCAAGCCTGCCCTGTAATCTCAGTGGTCAAAGGGTTGGTCTACTGATGAAAAGGTTGTGAGTGAAGCCCATACTGTCCATGACAAATTTGACTGAAGATATTTCATCCTGTGTTAAATTGTTCTCCTCCTCTGAATTATGTTGGGTGGCTTGCGGATAGATTGTGGTTAGTACTGGTTAATGCTTAAATAAAGTCCAGGAAAGCTTGCTAGGATACCTGCCCGTCACGATACAACTGAAATGATGTTTAAAATGGCGTTAAATCTGATGAAATAAAGTAATAAATTATGAATACATGTAAATCCTCAAAGGAGTCAGAGGCTTTATTTTGCTAATTTCAAATGTCAGAAAACAATCTGTGAAATTAGCAGTTGTCCTGTTGTCCTGGACAACCAATTTTTCATTCGGACAACCAAACTTTTGGTTCAGACCAGGGATTTTTTTGGGGCGACTATATAGCCGAAATTTGGTCATATTCCCAATGGAAAATAGAATCTTTTTTTCCCAATTCACAGACAAATATTCCCAAGTTCATTAACATCACTATTAGTAGTAAATACCTTATTCTGCTACTGTTCTATGGGAGAATAAGTAGAATAAGTTTAACATTGCAAAAATTGTAGTTATACATTTTTCCAAATTTTGATTAAAATACTGAGAAAATTCCCAATCCCAAGGGTATTGGTCATATTCCCAAAATACTGTGAAAAAAACCTGCAGACAACCAAATTTTCATTAATAAATCAAAGCAAATGCAGCTAAAATTTCTGTTTCAGGCAACCATATTTTAAAGTTCAAACCTTAATTTCACAGACTGTCAAAATGTCATTTTAAGGATCAAATGAGAGCCTTTGTTGCTGAAATATATATAGTGGAAATTTATTTTTCATAGACTTCATTACAACAAATTCAGACTGCTATATAAAATCAGAATAGATATCTGGGGAGTTCATTACAAATTCAGGGCTTGGGGCTCTATTGTCACAATGTGGTTATGATCTATGATTAGTAATCACCAGCCCCTCTCTGCTGTGAGTTCGAATCCCACAGGGAACTGCAAATAAGTCGCATGTAAGAGAGCGGTTCAGCTGGCCTATGGATGGGTGATGGGTCTACTCAGGTGTACGTCAGGGGTCTCTGTCCAGTGTGAAGCTGTAAAAATAGTCATTAGAGGTTACAATATTTTCGGAATTTCGGATTTATCTGTCCTGAAAAAGCTATGATTTCCAAGCAAGATGAAAATTATTTGATGAAAATATCTCTAGAAATGACAAAGTTATGGTCAATTTAGTCAGCATTGAAGGATTTTCTTTTAATACAAAATTGATAAGAGTTGAATATATGGAAACAATGTGGTTGAAGGCCTCTTGTTGGTCAAGGTTGATTTTCAGGATTTTTATTATCACCCCCTGATGTTAAACCACAGTGAAAAAAATAGTCAAGATGTTTAGGAAACAATTTATCTAGATAATTCTGTTTTTTACATATATAAAAAATGTAAGAATTTTAATTCATCATCCAAATATGTTGTACCCGTTCCACCCGACTGCGAATTAATTGAAAAAAGTTGTTAATATGTTTTGGAGTGTTTATTTTGTTATGAAATGCGAATCTCCGCTAGGGTATGAATGGTATAGATCATTGTGTTGTACTAATTCATGGTACGTGCCAACATTCCTGTATACAGAACAACATTAATATGAACCCCTTTGAACCCCAAAAATGGTCTTAAACTGAGGTGGTTTGATTATCAAGGTTAACATACAGTCCAGTCTGTAAACAAAGGCCACCCTTGGGAATGATGGAATGTGGCCTTTATTGACAGGTGGCCTTTAATCCAAGGTCATTTTGTTTTAATTAATCAATGACAGTTTTCAAAGAATGGTCTTTATTCACAGGTGACCCTTATTCGGAGGTGGTCTCTTACACAAGTTTGACTGTTCATGGTTGTTAATATGAGATGGTCTTTATAAAGAATTGGTCACTTAGTGAGGTCCTCATAACTTAATTATAAGCCCATCTAACTTTGTTTGCCATAATTCTAACTACTCACCACAAATGGCCCCTATCCAACTTCTTTTTTGGCCTCTTAGGATTTTTTTCATTAAAAATAGCATTCTTACATGTATTTTGGGTTTAATAAAAAAATGTAAAAACAAGAATTCCTAACTACCTACAGACTGAAAATTTGTTGGGTTGGGTTATATACAGAAACATACATTTTCTTTTGACAATGGCATAATTGATTTTCTATTTACAACATTATTGTTTTGCTTTACTGTTTAAGTCATTTAATGAAGACATTGTAATAAACATGTTGATGAAATGTTGAACAGTAATCAGTGAATATTCTTGGTGGGCATTAAGGTTTAGAGATGAAAAACATTTTTCTAACATTAAACAGTCATGTATTACTTTCATGTAGTCTTTATTGTCACTACAAGTCGCAATCATTGTCTCGAATATCATGCAGAATGACCATTAAATTGTGGCTGGGTATTTACCTGAGAAATTTGTTGTATGTCAGAAAATCCTTAATACCCGTGACAGAAGACATAGATTGTCTTAATAAGTAATAATGGTATTACTGTCAACGAAGGATTTATTACAAAATAAAGCATTACTGAATAAAAGAAGAGCTTAGGCTACTTCACACGTCTAATGAAGCCATGCAATCTGATCCCGTCTCATCCTGGTCGCAGTTCAGCGCACTTGAAAATTTTCCTGCGTAGTAATCCCCAATAAAAGATGAATGCAAGCTTAATAGTAGCTTTGTCAGACGGCTGATTAAAATTCTGAACGATTTTACCTATCAGTGTCCATTTCCCGGCATTAGCGATCCGTGATCCCGAATTTTGTTACAAGTTTTCTGATTAATTCTTAATCTCATCAGTTGACATGAAAGCTTGAAAAATCATAAGCAAGCTTCTCGACAATGCTGATTGTTTCTTGAAAGGGGAAAAAATAATAAAAAAATGGAAAATAGGATTTTCGAAATGATCAAGCTAAGAGGATTATTGGTTGATACAGAAATGGCTTCGTGGTACGGGGATTTAAATACAAATTAGCAGGTGATAGATTGCCTAGTGCTAGCTAACAACAGGTTGTAGATCAATCAGGTAGTCCTTAGGTGCTAATTTTTTCTCCTAGTCCTATACTTAAGGGAGTTAATTATTGCCTTTGTTCCTTGTATTACTAAGGTAAACGCTATTACGTGCGAGAAATATCTGACATTATGGTGTATATGCTGTTAGCAGTTGCTTGACACATTTTAGAGACTAACTAAAGATAGGTTTAAGTTACAATCTTGAGCGTATGACAGCACTATTTATTCGCTTATCTGTCTTAGAATTATAACTTTTTTCTATCATGGAAACAAATAAATTCAAGAAAGGGTCCCAGAATATGTCCACTTCCTTATGATGTGCTAATTTTAGACTTATGGGCAGTCTTTACAAGAAACTTTTTGAAGCACTGGACATTCGGTCCTGTGAAAATGCAAACATTACTGGATTGAATGGCCAAAAATAGTACATGCAAAATTTCATATAATTTGGCTAAAAGTAACAAACATATTTTTCGAGAGTGATTAAGATATTTCATTTTTTGGTCTGAAACATGGTAAAATTATTACTGAAAAATTTTCTGGACAGTCGGACCACTGACCTTTTCAAATTCACTGGACCGATGCCCATTATGATGGACTCGGTCCAGGGCTAAAGACTGTAAGGGCTATAAAACCTGATATTACCAGTGTATGGTTCAAGAAAAGTTTTTACAACTTTATTATCAGCTCCTGCTCATTTTTTTAAAATAAAAATAGCACACGCATACTATGTATAGCCCCTTCAATTGGATTGAATTTTTCTTGAACTTTTCTTGCATACTTAATGAATAGTTAACGGAAGTATGAAAAACTATTTTACATGGGAAATCACTCAGTCATTGAAGTTCGAACTGTTGTAGGGATGTGTCAAGTAACTTGAATGTCTTAATTAAATTCTAGCTTGAGTAACCATATATTTTGTACTTTTAATCGATAATTAATTTAAGGTTTATTCAGCGATTTAAGGGCTTACTGATAGCAATAATTCAACATTATCTTAACACTTGTACTGTTCATCTAGTTTATAACTCTTAAGTACTATTGATGGGATTATTCTGTACTAATTTACGACTTTTCTTTGTGCATGGTAGAGCGTGAATAGTTTCTGCACGTAACTGAAGTCATGCTCTGATAGATATAAAGTCTTTCAACCATTTTTTTTTTCATTTATTTACCGGTAGACATAAATGTTAAAAGTCCTACATTGGTTATTGGACAGGAAAATCACCATTATAATGTATATTTGATGTATTTTAATGCCTATTATTGCAGTCCTTTTGTTACTGAGAGAATTGCATGGTTACACAGGATTTGTTTAGGCTAATTCTCGGACATGATCCCAATTGAAAAATTGAAACTTCCAAAAAAAAAAAACTCAAATATTAGAAAACAAGAGATCTAAAATTCACTGTAATAGACTTGTAATTATTGAAAGTCCCTATCATTGACAGTGATTGTTTATGTTCATTTAAACATTGCAAAAATCCTAAGGGTAAGGCCCTTACCCTTACATTATGGGTCATGTTCTATACTAAAAAATATGACCTGCCAAATGGGAACACCCATGGATTTGACAGTGGGCAGCGTCCACAACAGTGTCTGTTCTCTAATTCAAACAGTTTTAGTTGGATCCTCACCAGACTTCATGGAAATGTTAATGGCCATGAGATCTTGGTCAAGTTTGATAACCAGCCCATTCGGCCTGGGCACTTCTGAGTTATGCCCCTTGATGCTTTGAAAAATTAATTTTGACAGGTATATTTTGTGACCTGGCACTCTTATTTAGAAGTTAATAGATCATACATATGTATAAGTTTATAACACATTGCATAACACTAGCTATGAGTAAATTTTAACCAACATGGTAGAAATTATAAATTGCTTGATGAAGTAACAAATGTTTAAAAGATAAGTACTGGTAAGGAACACTGAGGCTGAACTAATATTGTAGAGTTTAAGTGATATTTGACATGTACTTGTTGAGTGGTCCTCTATCAAGTTTGTTCAAATCATGGCCTGGCTCTGTCCAGGGTTTGCTTGATTTGCATAAGCTTAAATAGAATTTTTTTTAAAAATCTTCTTGCCGAGAGCTTAGATATATGGTGTGTACTATTGTCTAGTGGACCTCTTTCAAGTTAGTTCGAATTATGGCCCTGGGTTAAAAATTGGCCCTGGCGGCCGGGGGCTCACTTGATATTATATAGAATAAAATTGAAAAATGTTCTTCTTCGAAGGTCTTTTTTTCTGTTGAACGATTATAGGGGCATCATGGCCCTGTCTAACCATTTATTGTTATTGAACCGTCTATCTAAGCATTGATTGTTTCTGAATTTTCAGAGGATGTTGAGAAGAAAGAACTGTGTAAAGTGAAGTTTACTGAGTCAGACTTGCAGTTGCTACGAGATGCTATTGAAGATCTCTACTACTTTGAGTTTGTCATTGGTAAGTAATTTATGTCATACTGTGATTGGTACTGGTACCCCCCTCCCCCCCCCCCCCCCCCAATGTTGAGCTGACATGCCAAAATAAGGGAGCAAGATATGTGTAAGTACTTGTCTATCTTTATCTGCCGTCGCCTCATCTCAGCTTTTACAGGACTCTTACAAAACAAAAAGTTGAAGCAGCAAATTGGCAAATTTTACCAGACATCTTGACATGATTTCCAGTGCATTGTGAGACGAAGGTGCTTTGGCGTCTGTACATTTAATTTGCGGCAAATTAAAACAAATTGTAGGACATAAAAGAACCTACCGCTTTAAATAGATTAAAAAAGAGGTTTTAAATGGCCCATTAGTCTTTTGAAATGACCATTTGGGTTGACAGCCGATCAAAATTTAGCCCTTGCACCTCTTTGAAGCATATCATACTTAGCGGGTTGTTTGTTGAAACATGAAAGAATAGTGAAAGAAAACTTAGATATAAAAACATCATGTAAGTATATGGTATTTTCTTGTGCATGTTTATATTGCTTACATCATAATATGCTGCGGCTGTGGTCCAGTAGTTAGTGTGCTGGGCTTGTAACCGGCCTTCATGGTCCAGTGGTTAAGGTCGCTGACTTTAAATCACTGTAACCTCTCACTGATAGAGGGTTGTGGGTTTGAGCCCAGCTACTGACCGTTTCTCTTTATGTCTGAGAGTAGGGAGTTGCTTACGGAGGATGGGAGTCTAGTACTGGTTCTTCCCAGGAACGATGGTTATGTGAACTATCTGTCTCATATGACTCTGTTTATTGAAAAGGGGCTTAAAACTGGATGAATAAAGATACATTATATGAATTTACCTACTGTCAATCCTGTGAACAAAGGCCATCCTTGGAAAAGACATTTTGTACTTTATTCAGGTCAATTTGTTTTTCATAACCAATGACAGTATTCAGACCTACATGTATGTTCTAATGGCCACCACTGGTGATCAGTAAGTTTATTGTTTATACCTAACTGGCATTCTCAAGGTGTGTATGGGGTGTTAATTTAAATTCTCATAATTAGCAACTCTGTCTGAATGTGTTTTTTAGGGGCACACCCTTACAAGCCTACAGATGTATTCATCCCTCGTGCTAACAAGTCTGTCTTTTCCTGTCCATTTTTCTTCTGGTAGTATCTGTTAACCAGGCCTGTTACTGACCATACAGTAAATTCTGTAGTACTTTCAGTTATAGTCTATGGCTCAATTTTCCTTTCTCTCTCACATGTGAAAGATGATGGTTACATGATACACATACTGCTGGTTACAGAAATGACATTTTTTGTCCCATTTACAGAAAATACTCTCAAATGCTCCTTATTTCACGAACAGTATGATATATATTAATGTTACAACACGTTTAATGGTTAATTATACCCCCAGATATGAAATGTGCAGGAATTCAGTGAAACTTCTTGGAAGTAATAGGTAGTTTGCCAAGTTGTGCATGTCCACAATAGGTTTTGTCCAAGTCAATTTTAATGAGTTATGGCCCTTTGTTATTTTTTATATGATAGATATTTAGAAACTGGTCAGGATATTTCTAAGCAACAATTTGCAGGTATTAAAGAAATGAAAATGCATTATATTTCCCTCTGTAAAATGTAACAATAACTGTGTCAAGGTGGCATCTGGGGGTATTCATTACCTTAAGTGATAGTTCTAGTTGATCTCAAAGTTAATAATGATCATCAGTATAACTGACGATCGTCAAGTATTGATAGTGAAACATTTTTTGCAACAAAGAATTGTTTGGTTTGAAATCACTGTTTTTTTTGGCAATAATGCTTAAGGATAACAGACCTTTAGCTGATACCAACTACTATGAACAAAATTTAAAGGTACCTTATCCTTAGAAAGTGTGACATTCTAACAAAATTAATTGATTAAAGATCAACTTTCAAACATACACCATTTTAAAATGTTGAACCCTGGTCAGTTATATTTGACTTTATGTCATAAAGGGAGGTAATATTTTTAACTAGTGCTCTCCCGTTTCTTATATTATATAGCATTTTTATGGTAATTTCATGTTTACACATTTCAATATTTATAACACAATTCAGAAAAAGTTCATTGTAAATGATTTATGAATAATTCATTCTGTATGAATCAATGAAAGTAAACAAGAGTTGAATGGTTAGAAATGAATGCTTGTATTAGGGCCTGTAATCCTTAATTATATGTTTGATATTGTTTTCTTGTAGATGAAATTCCTGTCCGAGGATTCATAGGTCATTTAGAAGAAGGAGGTTTCTTACCCCACACCCATAAAGTGTACCTTTGGGCTCATCTTCACTTCAACATTGAATACAATGGTGATCAAATTATATACGCTAATGTGTCCACCAAAGAACAAGCACCGGTTAGCCTGGATGAAGTATCGGCTCCTTTGGAAGTGGCTTTTACATACAGTGTTAAATGGTCCCAAACAAAGTAAGTTTTTCAAGAACAGGTCAACTAGAATTTTTTATGCCCCCATATTGATAGATTGTGGTGAATTATTTTTTGGCCTGTCTGTTTTTACCAAACTTTAACCTTGTCTATAAAATCAAAATCAGTCTTCGAATTAGTGGGCTGCCCCCTGCCCAAAAGGATTTTTCAAACTTCATATATTGTTTCCTCATGATAACTTCTACAGGATCTTTGCATTTTAATTTTTCTAGGGTTTAATGTCCTACCAAAAGCCAGGCTTAGCCAGCTTTAATAGTGGTAGGAGACCGCAAGCATACACCAGGGTGTTACTATAGACCTTGCTTCCTTAAACTTGCTTACCTTCAAATCTGTAACTTACAAAACGTGCCAAGGTGTTTATTAAATTGTGACATGGGTCCGTATTCACAAAGCATCTTAAGTAATTTTTTAACTAAAGTTATATTTTTCCTTAAATTTAACTCTTTTGTACAAATATAAAGGAGGAAATCACAATAATATGATTTTATCTTTGTTCTAAAGATGCCAATTATGAAAATGACAATTCATTTTCACACTTCTGATGACTGGTTTACAAACTTTTACCATGAAAAAAATTACACTTAAGTAAAAATTTCGACTTAAGTTAAAGAAAATCTTAAGATGCTTTCTGAATACGGACCGTGGTCTTTTATTGCTTTTAAAAAAACAGTTGAAAGGGGATAACTCTTTATACTCTTCTACCATTTTGAATGACAGGGGCATAATGAGTTACCCACTTTAATCCGTTCTTATTTTGGTTTCTGAGCGATAACTCAAGTAATATTTCATGGTTGGCTCTATATTGGTGTATAATGATAAAATACAGGTCAAGATCATTTTCTGTTAAACTCCAAACATTTACACAGGATTTATGCGCCTTCTTGATTTAGCTTTCAGCAGGGGCTTTCATGTACTCTGCATACGTTTCTATTTCTTTTATTAGTTTAATTTTATATTGTGCATTATTTGTTACTATTTTCCCATGAGGAATTAAGGTAATTGGAAACTTGCCAAATGCTCAGTACTCAGTCTTCGATTTAGTGGGTTGCCCCTTGCATGAAAGGATTTTTTCTCTTCTTTAAGTTTTTTAGGGGACAACCTAGTTTTAGAGTTTCCTTCATAAAGCATATAGTCGAGCAACCTGTCACAATAAATTAATTCAACGATTCATTACTTTCAGTACTTTGATTTATATTTTCAGTATGAAATACGAAGAGAGAACTAAACGTATGAGAGACAACAGTTTCTTCCCTAAGACTCTGGAGGTAATACCTTGTTAGTACTTGAGACAGTATACAATTACATGACGATCTTTATGTTATTTGCAGAGGCTTCTGTCATATCACCTATGTTATCTTGAGTTTTGTGTTTCACAGTTATATATATTTGGGTTATGCATGCCAATAGTTATGTGCATCTAAGTTATGTGTATACATCTGAGGTGCTAGACTCCAATCCACCGTAAGCAACTGACTACTTTCTCACATAAAGAGACATGGTCGGTAGCTTGGCTTGAACCCATGTCTCTCTAACAGTCAGCAACCTTAATCATTTGATACACAACCACTTGTGTATTCAGTTGTATTGTCACAGAGAAACCCATAACATTTTGATGTCATGGACTGACTTGGTAGGTCACTTGTTATATGTTTAGTTTATTATTATAGTGTCACCCCTAGTGAAAGGGCCAGCCAAGTTGGCTTATGACACACCTATCTTATGTTCATGTAGTACCTCCGGAATCCCTTCTCCTTTTTGCCGGGTGCCTGGCTGAGATGGGCCTACGGTAACCATTTTTTTAACTAGCTGGCAGCTCACCAACCGACTGCATCAGTTCTAACCCATTCTCCACTGGGCTTCGAACCTTCGATCTCCTGCTCCGAAGGCGGACACCCTAACCACTCGGCCACGGTTGCGGATGTTAACAGATGTTAATTTTCTCAGTACAATAACCATGGTAACATATTTATTTATCTTTTAGATTCACTGGCTGTCAATCATCAACTCTATGGTTTTGGTGTTTTTATTGATTGGCTTCGTTGTCATCATACTGGTTTGTATATTTATTAAACTAGTTATTTAGAATTAAAAATGTTATTATCATAGTATACTACAGTACAGGGGTGACAATATTTCGAGGGCTTAGCGCAAAACTGTCGTAACTTGTTCTTATTTCAATATTAGTTACGACACTGTTGCGTTGAACCCTCGATTTGTTACACAGCCACTTGTAAAGTTTGGGTAATGTAATCTCATCTGTATACAGATGTTTACAATACTGCAGTTTTTATGGGTAGCAATTGTTAATGATGTGCTGGTTACATTTGGTTCAACTTACTTAGTCTTCCTCGTGCTGGGTTGCGCATAACAGATTGGATTTATCTGGAATTCCGGATATATCTATCCTGAAAGAGCTGTGATTTCTGAGTAAAATTAATTGAAGAAAATATCTCAAGAAATGGCAAATTTATGGTCAATTTAATAAGGTCTGAAGGATTTTTTTTAATACAAACTGAGTTAAATATGGAAACAATGTGGTTGAAGGCCTCTTGTATGGCAAAAATGGTTGGTCGCATATGATTTTCTGGATTTTAAAATGGGCTCTATTGATACCTCTAAATCTCTGACTCTGAGACATAAGCATTTGGCTGATGAAGAGTGTAATTATTTATTGAACTGCTTTTATTTAAAACTGGATTATCAGTGGTCTAGTGGTAACCTGCTTGACTACTGAACTAAAGGTCGTGGGTTCAATCCTAGACACAGCCTTCCGAATTTCCCAGGGGCGCTTTTTCAGTGTCATCATCCCAACTACAGAGCCAAGTACTGTGTCTAGGAAAACACAGAAAAAGGACGAGACATCGCAGTAGATAATAAGGTGTAGCAGTTGATAATAAGACAATAAGATCAAGTGTTTTAACTATCAACTCACGTGTGGTCAGCAATTATCACCAGCAAATGTGGGGCCATTCCATGACCTTTGTCTCAGCACGTTCGTTGATCATATCCTGTCTGAAGCACACTTTCTTGACCTCCAAGTTTCGAGGAAAGACAGTTCTAGAAATAGAAATAGTTCTAAATAAGGCTCAAATTTTACTTTAATTGAACCAATTAAATGAAATGTTCAGTTAGTGTTGGTATTTATTAAACATGGGTGATAATATTCCGTAATGTGGATTTCTGAGCAAAATAAAAGTTATTTGATGAAAATATCTCAAGAAATGGTAAAGTTATAGTCAATTTAATCTGCTCTGAAGGATTTTCTTTTTAACAAAGGGAGTTAAATATGGAAACAATTCTGTTGAAGGCATCTTGTTTGGCAAATATGGTCGGCTGCATTAGATTTTCAGGATTTTTAATTTGGTTGTATTGACACCTCTGATTAAACTAGCATTCATTGAAATAGTGAATATTCATTTGTTGACTATATTTGATAATCAACCAAATATAGTGGTAAACCTTGACACTTAAAAACATATAATTAGCGTTTTTAGACCAAAAATTTATTTTCGACACTTATAGATCAATTTTTTATCCATTTTTCAGTGGGAAGGTAAAACTCAACATTTTATCATTGGCGCCAGTAAAATTCGCCAATTGATTTTTTTCTGCGCCATAATTAATTTTTAGTCACATTTGGCGCCACTGGCGAGCGACAGCGGGAACCCTGACTTTCATATCAAATATACCAGGTGTTAAAATTGATCAAATGCCATCCTTGGGGAAAAACAAAATGTGGTCTTTATTGACAGGTTACCTTTATTTGGAGGTTGTTTTGTTCTAAATAAATTATGTCAGTTTTAAAAGAATGGCCTTTATTCACAGGGTGGCCTTTACACTGAGGTGGCTGTTAAATTATGTTTGACTGTTACCCAAATATCATTGAAAACAGTAAGCATTTGACCCATCGAAACTGAGACCTTTATCTATAATTAACCTTCATTTTAAAGGTCCAGTAGCTTTTTGAATTCAGTTATACAGAGCAATAGATAAATACATAATAAAATATAAGAAATATGTTTTATTTGCTTTTAAACAATATTTACTAAAATGTTTTTTTGTTTTTTTTAAATCATCAAAAAAATGCATGTTTTTCGTGATAAAAAAAAGAAAATTTCATAATGTTTTTATTGCAAGTAAGTCAGTTTGACTGACATGACATTTTTCTTCGTAAATTAAGATCTACTTTAATTTTAACATCCAAAAAGCTAATGGGACATTAAGCAGTAAATAGTTGTGTGTTGTACATTTTAGTACAAAGATGTAACAATTTGCCTGAAAATGTATTCAGCTATGAAGGTTTGTTAAACACGCACTTGTAAACTTCAGGTAATGCGATCTATCTGTATACAGATGTTTACAATACTGCAGTTTTTATGGGTGGCAATTGTTGATGTGCTGATCACCTAAGGTTCAACTTACTTAGTCTTCCTCGTGCTGGGTTGCGAGTAACCAGGTTGACAATGTTTCCGATTTATCTGGAATTCCGGAAATTCTGCAAATGATATCCGAGTAAAATAAAAGTTATTTGATGAAAATATCTCAAGAAATGGCAAAGTTATGGTCAATTAAATCTGCTCTGAAGGATTTTCATTAATACAAACTGAGTTAAATGTGGAAACAATGTGGTTGAAGGCCTTTTGTTTGGCAAGCTGCCTATGATTTTCTGGAGTTTTAATTTGGCTCCTTTGTCACCACTGGCATAAGTCATATAATCTCTTTGTTGACCGATCTCCGATGTTTCTTTTGGTCTCCTCGTCCTTCCCTCAACTGGTGTCCACCTCATGGCCACTCTGGGGATGGCTGCACCTTCTATCCAGAGTACATGGCCAATGCCATCTTCTACATGTTATGTCTTGTGAAGGAGGTGTTCTGGTGGTGGTGATTATGATATCATTCAACATCGTTAAATAATTCATGTACAAACTTACTGTTCTTTTTTTCATAATGAAAGTTCAAAATTTATCTTAAATAGATATGCTCGAAAAAAAAATGTATTTAATTTATGAAAAATTTAGGGTAATTTGTGTGACCTCGTATGCAATCTAGGTGTTTTAAATTCATCTTCGGATAATGAAATTTTTTATCAATAAGAAATTTGAGCCACATCCTGGTGTTTGATGTTATGAAGTTTCCTAACTGTAAGCTTAGAAATCATGACTAAGTCTTGTTGTACTAAAATTATTATACTCCTGCAAACAAAGTTTGAGAGGGGGTATATTGAAGCCGGTCTGTTGGTCAGTTATTGGTCGGTCTGTCAGCATAAAGTTTTTCAGTGAACTACTTCCACATTTTTAAGCGATTGCAATGAAACTTGAAAAATGTTATCACCAACAAGTGTGGATGTGCAAGACACAATTTTCATGCACTGCGATTCATTCAATGCAGAGTAATGTCCACTTTAATTTACTTGTATAGTCTCAGTGTCAAAGTAGCAGCGGGGGTATTAGTCACCATTTCTCTGTAAGAGCTCTAGTTTACTCATAGTTTAGAAATGTTGTTCTGTTTTGCTTGTACACCAATATTAATGAAAATATTCAATGTGGTTTCTGATATTGAAGTAATATACTATACAAGGCCCAGATAGGGGTCCTCTTTGCTCAAGGACCAAACAGGGGCCCTCTGTGTTCAAGTGGTTATCTTCTCTGACTAGTAGTCACTGATCCTTCATTACTGTGAGTTTGAATCTCTCACTAAATGCTTGAGTTAGCTGTTTATCCAGCTTACAGAATGTTGTTGGTTCTATCCTATTGTATCCATAGGAGTCTTCCTACTCCGGTGTATATCTTGAATCTTTATCCACAGTTAAAACTGAAAAAGTTCCCTAATTACACTTTTGCTGGGACCCTAAACCCCACAGAAAAAACAACTGGATAGGTTTATGTTTAAATTCATATGCCATGTTTATATATTCAATTTTGACTCCCTCACAGATTTTTTATTTTTATGCACACTGGTACCTTGACTGTCTTATTTCCATCACCTGTGTTATTTCGATATCTTGTCTTTTTTTGTGGAATTCTCAGTAATCTTTGAGTTCGAGGCCGCATTTAGTTAGAATATTTTTATGTCTTGATATTTGTGGAATAAATTATCTTTCTACGTAGATTTCAGTATTATATTTCTTTTCTGTTTTCTTCAACTTGTATTGTACGAATTTATTAAACTGTCAACTTGGAATAATTATAGGGTCTCTGAATTCGATTATTTTTGGCTTCGTACCACAGTCGATAGTTTTCCTTTACATAATACCATTAGGGAATGTTCCATTCCACATGTTTATATAATATTATGTAGCGCACCATTTAGTTCATGTACATTCAACAACTGGTATGAAGAAATTTATCGTATAACTTAAGAAAGTAATCGAATCTTGCCGAAGCTAAAAAATACTGTGAAACCTGTCTGAGCAACCACCTCCTGTGAAGAATGGCCATTCTTTTAAAACCGTCTTTGATTATTAAAAACAAAAATTACCTTCAAATGAATGGCCACATTATGTACTGCACTGTATAAGTTGATATTTCCGCGTGTTGAAAAGTGAGCGAATTTCGGATGTTTCATGTACGGAAATGTTAGCAAAATTTCATCTGGTAATTTGCATAATAATAGCATGTCATACGTTAACTTAATGTGTTTTCCAATTTATTAATGAGTAAAAATACCGTCTCCCATGTACATGTTTAGAGATGGTGATTATTGCATATGTCAATACATATATAATAATAATTGATGATAGCATTTGATAAATGTGAGATCTAATTAAGATACAGAGAAACAGACTGTCAATATACTATAGTGAATGTATACTATAGTTTCATTTATTTTCGTTGGGCTCAATTTTCGTGGTTTGTACTAAACTGGCTATTTCGTTGGGACTTAAATTCGTGGATTTTGATTTTTGAAATGAAATGCCTTATCTCTTCACATAAATTCGTGGGGATTCGATTTCGTGGATGAGCCGACCCACGAAATCCACGAAATTAAATCCCCAACGAAAATTAATGATTCCACAGTATATATACCAGACTTAAGTGCGTATTGATGTTAGCACTAGTAGTACGGCATAGTAGCTATTGCAGGGTTCGAAATTAACACGATCAAACTAGCAAAATGCTAGTGAATAATATTTTTTGCTTGTTCATTTTATGACCACTTGCATTTTTTAGCAAGAGGAACTGAAAGTGTAGTGTAATAACTTATATATACTCGGCGTCACTAGAAACTTACCACCCATACATTTGTCTATATTTCCTTAACAAAAATACATATCGATTTGATTGTTTTATATTGCACTCGGTGAAGTGTTGTTAAAATGATAAGCATAGTTTGGTACCCAAGTCATATAAACTATTGTATAAAGCAGTTTACACAGGATGTTAAAATTTGAAATATATAGGGGTGTGTAGGGTGGTAAGTTTCTAGTGACGCTGAGTATATATACTTATATGCAGTACAATTAAATGTACATTAAATACAATCCATTTTGTTATAACATGAATACTTCTGAAAAACAAATGTAAAAAATTGCTAGTGGATTCCAGATTTTGTTAGTTGAAATTTTGAGTACTAGCAAAAAATTGTTAGTGGCAAAAAAAGTTAAATTGGAGTCCTGTATAGTAAATTCAAACTAAGTAGTCTAACCTTCTCAAAATTTGGCCAAATATCATGTGCTTGAACTTCCCAAAATTAAAGGCTAAGGCCCCTTCCCAATTTTTGGAAGAAAGGCCCTGATGTATCCAGTTTTCGAAGATCATAATTTTATTTTGTATAATTTCAGACACGTGTATTGAAATCTGACTTCGCTAGATACAATGTTGATGATGATGATAGCGAAGATTTAGATCAGGAAGAAAATGGTTGGAAAATAATCCATA
Source organism: Lutraria lutraria (assembly GCA_964023205.1). Lineage (NCBI taxonomy): Eukaryota > Metazoa > Mollusca > Bivalvia > Venerida > Mactridae > Lutraria > Lutraria lutraria. The sequence continues at coordinate 16,960,654 of OZ026850.1, read as the reverse complement.
CCGATGTATTCAGATATCCACCATACAAAAATCTTTTCTGCGCCATCCTAGGTAAGTAGGATACTGTTTAAATGATTACGAGGGATGATTGGCGGTGTAGTGGTAACACGCTGGACTACGTAACAAATAGTTGTGGGTTCGAAACTTGGCTCCACATTTCAATATTTCAATGACGCCAAAGTTCGGCCCATTCCCTTGTCTTAAAAGTATAATTCTGGCCCTGACATTCCTAAAAAAATCCCTTCCAGTAGAATTTCATTTTTTTTCTTGAAAATACTGTTGATAAAAACGATAATTAAATTGACCTGTTGGATAGGTCTTTGTATTTAGCCATGGTTATAATCAATTGATAGTTAATTGTTATAAGTATATTTATGCATGGTTATGTTATTTTTCCCTATTTTTTCCACCCAGCCTCCTTGCCCCTAATGGTGAAAATAGTCCATTCCTGTGAAAATAGTACTACATTATGTATGCCATTCCTGTCAAAATAGCACTATGTCTATTTCTGTGAAAATAGCACTATGTCCATTCCTGTGATAAACACTTTGGTCTATTTTGTTCGTTTTTAATTTTCCACTCACCTACCTATTTGCTAAGTTTTTTTTTTCTGTGAGGTGGTCTGGGTGAACATGTTCTTGCTCTTTATTTGTTTCTTTAAGGTGGTCGGTGAGTGTTAAAAAAGTTTCTCAACTCATTCCTAACAAAATTGATGGTACGCTTCTATGGTCATGTCTTCAGATTTGAACTTTAGACTTAGGCTCAAAATTCATCTGTCACAGAACCTTGTATTGAACTCAATACATTTTTATTTTTATCTGTTCATGTAATTTTCCTTTAAAATTTGCATTGAAGTCAATAGTAGTATTAACCCATTTTTCAAAGAAGCAAAGAAGAAAGAACATGAATTTCAATGAAAACTCATGGTAATACAATGCAATTACATGGTATCAATCTAAATTGATAATGAAAACTATCAGTCTTTGTGCAATTTCTAGAGAAATTAATATTTTTCTATTTTTAACAAGGGCAACAACTCCTGCAAAAGTTTAAAATTGTGTTGTAAAATAGAATGAAGTATCTGAGGTAACTGTCTAAGAGATAATGATAATTTGGCAATACATGTACTATTGTTTTGTAATATTAACATAATTGTGTAGCGTTGAGCAAATATATTATTATTATTATTTTATCATACTTATATAGCGCTTTTTTCAGAGAAAAAATAACGTTCAAAAGCGCTTTACAAATTTACATATAAACAGATTATGGTACATTAAAACAGATATTATGTACAGTAATTGAAATGATCAGTTCATATCAGAAAGATGCAGTATTAGGTATGTAATACCTTTTAAAAATATTTATTTTATTTTTCAGGTGTTGGGGTGCAGTTTCTAACCCTGGCTACAGGTATCATGTTGATGGCCATGCTGGGTATGTTTAATGTTCACAGACACGGACAAATCAATTCTGCTGGTGTTATATTATATGCGTTCACTTCTTGTAAGTAATTTATAAATACAGTGCAACCTCTCTGAAGTAACACCCTTTGAGAGTAGGACAATTATGTTTTTGTTGAGAGATTGCTGCTTTAGAGAGGTTAAACTAATAGTTAAATTGTGCAGTGGGAAAAAATCATGCTGCTGTTGAAGGGAGGTTGTTGCTCAAGAGAGGGCCACTTTGGAGAGGTTGCACTGTATGATATAACTGTTAAATTACTTCGAATTTCTCCTTGAAATTAAAAACATCGGATGAAGAAATCCTGATGTCTTTGCGATAGGATATTTTCTGATGGTGCAATTTCATTGAGTTAATGTCATTTTACAACATCATTTCAGTTATATTTTCAGCCGGTGCACTTTACTAGTTTCGTAAAATCTGTATTCTTATATAAATAAACTTATCCTACCATAAGGAGACAGCAACTGCACTAACAGAGGGAAATTTACATTGTTTTCCTGTTGATGGAAGATCATTTATGAGGACATGATAGAAATGATTCAATCTTTAAAGCTATTTTCATTTTGTACATACCACCCGTTAGTTCTACTGCCATTTATTTTATGTAATCCAGTTCTGTATCAATGTTGCCCAAGTAGCTCTGTTTCTTAACATAACTTTCCTGTTATGTCAATGTGGTGATTAAAGTCTTTGACTTGCAATCACTAGCCCCTGGTCAATATGAGTTCAAATCCCAATAGAGACGAGGAAGCTGCCCAGCTGGCTTTCAGTTTCAAAGATTGATGGTTCTACACAGACGTAAGCCTGGGTCCTACTTCCACTAATAAATTTGGAACGTCGTCGAATGTCTGTTGGTTACTAAAGATTGAAATTACCGGTATGTTTCAAAGACATAGAAACCATTTTGTTTTGTTTTCAGGTATAAGTGGATATGTTGCTACAAATATGTACAAGAAAATGGGTGGCGAAAATTGGGTGTGGAACATAAATTTGACCTCAGCACTTTTTGCTTGTAAGTCTGCAATATATTATATAGGTTAACATACATATATGTGTCTGATGTAATATTACTATTCATTTTATCAACTGATTTGAAGAGTTGCTCTTACAAAATTAACCAATAATTAGGATTTTGACTAACATATTAAATGTTCATGTTGAATACAATATTCATTTAACAATCTGTGAATGCGTCTCTCTGAAGGTTTGGAGGCCCGCCTCTGTGGTTGAGTGGTTAAGATCGCTGACTTTAAATCACTGTAACCTCTCACTGGTAGAGGTCATTGGTTCGAGCCCAGATACTGACCGTGTCTCTTTATGTTAGAATGTAGGCAGTTGCTTACGGAGGATGGGAGTCTAGTACTGGTTTCTTCCCAGAAACAATGTTAGGTGGACTGACCGCCTCATAAGACTCTGACTGTTGAATAGAGGCATAAAATCTGAACAAACAAACAAATTGGAAGGTTTACAATAAAAATTAAGTGTAAGCTACAATCTTCACATGGATGAACATATAACATCCATTAATTAGCTTTTAGTTCATGAATGTAGAATTGTCACTCCTTTCTTTGTGTGGGGATTTTAGTCTAATTTTGGGGCGTATCTCCGAATGGGAGTGCTAATTAGGCAGAAAGGATGGAAAGTAAAAAATTTAGATACTACAGAGAATTTTTAAGAATGTGTAAATTGTAACATACTAAAATATAACTTTGTCTGTGTGATTAAATTAGCGACAGTTTTTGTTAGGCTTGCCTTACCATGTCAAGGTACGGACATTGATCATTATATCTATTATCGCTAGCTTATATATGGGATGAATATTAGACAGTTTTCAGAACTTGGTAACTTAGATAGAAAACATTGTTTCGATGCTATTATCTAATGTACCAAACCTTGTTAAATGTTTGACTTTCTATTACATCAAGTGAGAAATCGTCTGTTTGTATGTGTCGGTCCATCCGTCTGTCTGTCAGTAAGATGTGTGATGGGACTTAAGAATCCGTTTTTTTTTCAAATATTACGATTGATAGCAAAGAAACTATGAACATATTTCATTCTTGTTAGACGGTTTGTAATATATTGAGACTAATTTCGTACATTCTGAATCACATATTTCATACTGGTCAGGTTGTGATCGGGTGAACGGGTGTGGGGGGTAATCAGCCCTTAATAGCCCTTTTATGACTAATTTTATTCTTAAATCAAATTTAACACATCTGATATCTCGGTAAGAAAAACGATTTACTTATCATATGGTATTTTATTATCTGATCATATTTTATTATTATTTGAAGAAAATATAAATTGTACCATTTTGTATGGAAAGAGTAATACCTGTATCTGTATTCTTATCCATTTCTTCATGTAATTTTACAAGTCCATTCTTTTTTATGGTTCATACATTAGACCTGTAAAATTTGTGTTTCCCATTTCTTGACAAAAAGATAGGATAGGAAGAACGCAATAATTTCTAATTTTGTTTTTTAGAGCATATTTATCCCAAATTAATTCTGTGATGCCACTGTTGTGGATTTTGTAATTTGGCAAAAAAATAATCAATTAAGGAGGGTCTATTAACTCTGAAGCGGACATTTTTCTGGTCTTATTTATTAAACAATGTAAAATATCACAGTGTGGAGCTACTAGTGTGGTGTTTAACCTTAACATTATGTTATATTCTGTATTACAGTTCCATTTTTCCTGGTTTGGGCAATAGTAAACTCTGTGGCCTGGGGCTACGGTACCACTCAAGCTTTACCATTTGGTACAATCATATTGGTTGGGTGTTTATGGATGTTTGGTAAGTATATGACATCTTATTTATTTAATTTATCTATTTATTTATCTGTTGTTTTACGGCCCATTAGACAGCTATGGTCATTTCAGAGCTGCCCCAGAGTCTACAGGGCTCGTCACTAGTGATGTAACGATAATCGATTATAATCGAATAATCGTTGCTAACTGCTTGAGGTCGAAAACTATCGATGTTAGTGGTGTTAAATCGATGTCTTTACAAGTAGGCAGACCGCCGTCATTATTTGAGCAACTATCTTCTTTCCACTTCTCTCGGGCATTGTGTGCATTTAAACAAGGGTGGTCACTGTTATTTGAGAAAATTTGAGTGAAATTTTCTCTTGTCCAGGGAGTTCATGTCATCAGTCCAGAAGTATTTTGTGTTTCAGATTTTAATGACTATTATATTGTATGACAAACAAATAACAACCAAATAAGTTTGTCAAATAAGGATACAAATTTGCTTTCGATTATTTTCCAATCGTGAATCGAAACACCCTTTCCGATTCGATCTGATAATCGATTCTCTTTCAATTCCGATTTTACAACACTACTCGTCACTAACAATGGTCCGCTAGTCCGAGACCAGTGTTTTTGGTGCAGGACCATTAACTCATGGAATTTGAATGGTCCGATGGACAACTGAAAATTCTAGAAGGAGTATCAATATTTTACTGTAAATAAACAAATAACATATTAATAGGCAGAAGGACCTCCTGAAATTCTGTTGGACCAGCAGGTTTCAAAAGCTGGTGGTCCTCTGATCCACCATGTAAGATAAGTTAGTGTCAAGCCCTGCTCAGAGAGAGACAGGGGAGATAAGGTACAGGAGAACCTGGTATTTCTATCCCTACTCTTTTTTCGAGTAGTTTTTCCAGGTTCTTTACCATGCCTGGTGTAAAGCTCAGATGCATGCATTGACCTTTTTTCTGCAATTTCTAGACACAGTACAGTAAAACCTCCGTAGAGGAACACCCTGTTGGAGCTGCAAATATTGGCTGTTGTTTAGAGGTTGTTGCTCTACAGAGGTTTAATTTACAGTAAATATAAGCTAAGGGAAATTTTGAAGGTGTTGTTATAGAGAGGTTGTTGCTCTACAGAGGTTTAATTTATAGTAAATATAAGCTTAGTGAAATTTTGAAGGTGTTGTTATAGAGAGGTTGTTGCTCTACAGAGGTTTAATTTATAGTAAATATAAGCTTAGGGAAATTTTGAAGGTGTTGTTATAGAGAGGTTGTTGCTCTACAGAGGGCCGCTCTGGACAGGTTGTGCTGTATTTGGCTCAGTAGTTGGGAACGGGACACTGATTGAAGAGCATCCCTGAGAAATTTGAAAGGCATTGCCAAGAATCGAACCCACAACCTGTCGTTCAGTAGTCCACCGCATGACCTCTATAATTAAAGTTATATGATAGCTTAAAAGGGTTTAATGCTACTTTTCAAAGATATTTCTGTATTACATGGGCAACTTCTATGTTGTTTCCTTTGAAATTCTGAAAAAATTCTGAATGCTTTTAAAGATTTTTTCAAACCATGCACAGTCTTTTCTTAATACGGCACTTTACACAGAGCTGTCAGGAATGTATATAAAAGAGTCAGATAAATCTAGAAATATGTCGCTTATTGTGTGTGATCTGTAATAACGTCTTATCTGAGGAGGGAGTCTCTCTCTCTTATAAAGCCTCCAGCTGATAAGCACCATCTGCTACAGATCCTGAGAAATGGTAAAATTGTGGTATGCAAAAATTTTGTTTTGAGTTGAATCTGAGTACAAGCTTTTTTTTTATAATGTTAAGTATTCGTCTCTATTTAACCCTATTTTTTATATCTTTGTGTATGTGTAAGCCCAGTAACTTTTTCTGTAGCATAAAAATGCTTGCAGATTGCCTGGTAGCTGGGATAAATAATGCACTTAGACTAAATGTATAATTGAAGAACACAATATGACTCTCGAGGCGTTGGATTGAAATAATTCCTCATTATTTTATTATTTAAGCTTACTAAATCCGCTGAGTTCTGATTAAATGAAACGTAATTTATACACCTATTTGTCTATGGATGATGAAATCTGGCTATGCGTTTCAGATTATTCAAGATAGTCAGTATTAATCATGATTGCTAAATATATATACAGTCAAACCTGTGTTTGTGGCCACCTCTGAATGAGGGCCAACCTGTTAATGAAAGCCATGTTACATCTTCCCAATTATGGCCCTTATTCACAGGTTTGGTGTATATTTATTTCTGGCTCTATATTTCAGTTGGTTATCCATTGACTGTGATAGGTGGAATATTCGGGAAGAATTGGGCGAATGGTTTTGATGCGCCATGTCGAACGAAGAACATCGCCCGCGAGATTCCATCAGTACCGCTATATAGATCTGCCTTTGCTCACTGTATCGTCGGAGGGTTTTTACCATTCAGGTATGTTTATAGACCCCCTACATGGACGAGTGGTTTAGGTCGCTGACTTGAGCACCACTACCGATCATGGCTTTTTATGTGAGAAAGTAGGAGTAAGTAGTTGCTTACGGAGGATTGGAGTCCAGTACTGGTTTTTCCCAGGAACGATGGTTAGGTGAACTGTCCGGCTCATATGACTCTGACTGTTGAAAAGGGGCGTAAAACTCAATGTAAACCAAATAAAAAAAAGGTTAATAGAAACTACATTGATATGATGTTTAGGCCTCCCATGAAAAATAGAAAGAATTGTTTACCATTTCTAACCCTTACTTATAAGATTAGATTGTTAGTAAGGTAATTTCTTTTCATTTGTCATACGCAAAAAAAACCACAATTTTTGCTTGAATTCACAAACAAGATATTTTTAAATCACAGAAGGAATATGATAAAAATCCTTTTTGGTATTTTTTTTTGGTGTATAGAAAACCATGTGACCATGAGAGTAAATTGGGTTCCCCTTTTTTGGGGGGGGGGACTGATGATTCATTTGAAAGCAACAATTTACTTTAGGCCTCATATTACCAACTACATGTATTTTAAATCATATACTGTGGAGTACTTTCACAGGTGGGTCACATGTTGACAGATGCATATGTTTGTTATGTACTGTTAAACAGTTATATAAATATTATATGACTCACTGCCTTGGAGCGATTTTCTGTATGAAAAACATTGATTAAAGTCAGAGTGATTTTTTTAATGCATGTGTTCTTTTGAGGATATAAAATATTAGAAAGGTACATAATACAAATTATCATGTGGGTTCCCAGATGTTTTAACTTATTCACATTAGATCATGTGGTCACCAAGTTAAAGTACAAAATTCACCAAATTTGACCAAAATTGTATGTATAAAGCATTATATTCATAGAAAATTCTAACATTTGTAATATTAAATCAAGTTATCAACATAATGCACAGTCAAATTTGCAAACAAAGGCCACCAAAGTATAATGTGGCCTTTATTTGGAGGTCATTTTGTTCTTAATTATAATAAACAATGGTGTTTTTTTTAAAGAATTACCTTTTTCACACAATGAACTCTATATTTAGAGGTGGCCGAAAATAGACCACTTTTGGAAAAGATGAAATATGGTTTTGTTTATAAAAGCCATAATTATTTTGTCATTTTCGAGCTTTGCCGTTCTTTGACTGTATTTACAGTTCTTTTATTTTTTGTTTGCTTTGTTTGTCGTTACATTTTATAGTGAAATAAATCTGTCTATCTTTCAGTGCTATATCCGTGGAGTTGTATTATATATTTGCTACATTATGGGGCAGAGAACAATACACACTGTACGGAATCCTCTTCATCGTGTTCGGCATCTTACTCAGTGTGACCGCGTGTATCTCCGTAGCTTTGACCTACTTTCAACTCTCAGCTGAAGACTACAGATGGTGGTGGAGATCTATATTTAGTGCTGGGTAGGTTTTTCTTGTTTATTTACGATTGTGTACAGTGGCCTGTAATAATTTATATGCCCCCGTATCAGTGGGTCAGGTTCATATTGTTTTTGGCCTGTCTGTACCAAACTTTATCCTTGCCTATAAATTCTAAACGCTTCCACCTACAATCATCAAACTTCATGTGTTGGTTCCTCATGACAAACTCTAGAGGACCTGTATATTTTCAGTTCAGTAGGTCTAAGGTCACCCTGAGAGGGCTTAATGTTTTAAAAACACATCTTGTTTTATAACATATGTTAAATGGTATACTGTATTAAAAATGAAAATTAAGACGAACAGGATACTGTTATCATTCGTGTATAGGTAGCATGTTTTCACATTAAGAATTAGGTTTAATAATTTGAAAAGATCTTACACCTGCGGTCAGCATTTGTGTTGATATACTTGTATGTTTATTGAAAAAGTACATTGATTCAATTGTGTGCAGATTAATTTGGTTCAATATTTGTTGTTGCTTTTTTCCGGCTATTTATTAGAAAAGGAATCACCTCACTGGAAGACTTCACGGGCATAAACCTGTTGTGTTTAAACCTTGATGAATACTCACTTGTCTTGTTTGGTTTCATCTCGACTCTTCTCGTTAACGTGAGATGAAAGAATAGTAAAGGCGAGCGAGAGTTTTAGTGATCTCACGATAGTAACCGACAATCAAACAATCGTCGCTGTACGGTTGAAATCGCCGACTATCGATAGTGCATTAGAACAAGTGATACGTCAATTCGATTCAATAATCAATTTTGTTTCGATTATGGAGTTTACGAGATGATGTTTCGGCTGATTTATTTTCGAAATATTTTAATATGGTACAATTTCTAATTTCAGGTCGACTGGAATGTTTGTGTTTTTATATGCTTTATTCTACTACTACAAGAGATCGAACATGTCCGGTTTACTTCAAAGTCTCGAGTTCTTCGGCTATACTGCTCTTACTTGCTACGTATTCTTCTTAATGCTTGGAACAGTCTCCTTCTTTGCTTCTCTTAAATTTGTGCGATATATTTACGTTAATCTCAAAATGGACTAAGACGGAAGAAGGGGCGACAGGAAGAGTTAAAAATGAAGAACGAAAAATGGGATTGTAACGATGTGTGATGTTAGGTATCTATGGTAACAGAGACTTTTTGATTATTATAAGTTGATGATCAACGTTCTGGTACAGTAATAATTCTGCAGCTAATTGTATGTTCATTGTTGGTTGCTTGAAATTTTGCTTTTTAAATAATCGCGCACTTTTTATTCTTGCATTTGAGTCATTCTGCTTTTTTCAAACGAGTAAAATTTAAGACATGTATTTTGCTGTCCGTTTTTATCGGGACTGATTTCGGCCCCATTCCCCAGTATATTTCCCCTAAAGTGATACAAAATTCACTTTCAGTTGAAATTTTGGCAAAAAAGATCATTAAATTTAAGTGTAGGAGAGCTCTTTGTGAAATTGTCTGTAACCACCAAGGTTATAACTTATTGGTAATTAAATGTTGGGAGTATATATATGCATTTAAATGATATTGTTCCCCTTTTCCCCCTTAAGGTGCAATTTTCCCTTTCCTATAGGCCTCGCCACCTTTCCTGTTCGCCACCTTTTCCCTAAAGGTGATAAAAACACTGGCTGTTTGACAGTCTAAACATATATGAATTTAATTGATGTACGAGTACAAATTGTATATGAAATTTTCTACCCTTGCAATCTAAGTCTAACTATAATGATTAAGGTGTTGGATCTAGATAATATAACCTAGTAATGAGTGTTCCAGTTATTTGTATATTAACATATTGTACATACTGACTGATATCAGTCACAGGACCTTTATTTGACCCTTAAAATGGTCTTTTGACCCTTGAATTTGTAAAATAAGGATTCTGACACTTGAGAATTTGTACCAAGGGGTCAAATTTGCTATTATAATAGTAGGAAATTTTGCTGACTTCTTTAATTATAAAAAGCTAAGGGTCATAATTGATCCTCAACTTTTGATGTTTAAGGAAAACCCTGATTTAACATGTATGAGTGCCGAGTGTACTTCTGATTACTGGTACCAGTCATAGGTTTGTGGGTCAGTTTAAGTGCCGGTATCAAGCGTGATCACATTCATTTTTTTTCATAAAATGTATTTTTTTTTTTCATAATTTGGGAGAAAATTTTACTTCTTGTCTCGTGGTCATTATTTGTGTGTCTTAATATTGTATTGAACATGTGCACATTATAAAATCATGGATGCTATTGAATTTTCATATTTTGTAGACAAAAACTTCTTCTGTGCATGTTCCTCATGGTCATATTTTTATACCTCTCTATTTTCTTTGCAATTCTTACCAATTTTCTTGCGTCGGTTGACACGTGTAAGGTCGAGGTCCCTGCGAGGGGTTTGACCTCAACCGAAGTTCGATAGTTTCTTATTGCACATTTTTTGTCATCACATTTTGTTACCATTGGTTGATTGGTTCAGATTCTAGAATAGTTGACATTTTGATCAATATTGTTTCATCATGTTTCATGTACAGTCAAATCTGTGTTAGCAGTCACCCCTATATAAAGACCATCCTGTGAATAAAGACCATTCCTTTAAAAACTGTCACTGATTGTTTAGAACAAAATGACCTCTGGGTAAAGGTCACCTGTCAATAAAAGCCATATTTTGCAGGGTAGCCTTTATTTACAGGTTTGACTGTAGTCAATACACATAATTGTGATATTGAGAACTTGTGATATTCTTTGCCTCTGTTCTTGGTGTTGTATGCGTGTGGCCTGGCTTACTTTACGGGGTTGTATGTAAAGGAAGGGTACCATTTTGTAAAAATACAATAAAATCACTCATATGCTGTAAAAATTATATTGAGGGTTGTTGGATACGACACGACAAGTGTAAAATATTATTCTTTTTAGCTTGTTTTCCCTTTGTGGTGGATTGTTGGACATATCTTTTTAGTGCCATGTTTATACAATTGATATATCAAAGGAATTATTTGATTGTAAAAAATCTGTTGCTTTCAATGCATGTAATAATACAATTATCAATGTTAACTTAAATTTCATTCAAATATTGTATATTTTGATGCTGTGTTGACAATCATGGCATTGTTTTACTCCAATTCAAATATTCTCCGATGAATTGTAAAAGACTTATTGAGGACATAAAGTCATAGGAAGCATTGTGATAGATAACCTTTTACTGTTTTACTTTGCTGGAAATTTATCATAATGAGAATGTACCGGTATGTGCTTACTTTTGGGTATGTGCTTACTTTTAGGTATGTGCTTACTTTTGGGTATGTGCTTACTTTTGGGTATTAAGGGGCTTCTCTGTATGGACAAAGTAGTTGAAAATACTATAAGGGTTAGGTTGGCTATAAATGCTCTTAGGTGGCTATGGATTTCGCATAGATGGCTATGATTTACAGAATGTAGCCACATAAGTACCTAAATGTGGAAGCATTTGTGATTTATTCATATTAACAAATATTTGGTTTGAAAAATAATGGTTTCTGTTTTTACATAATTTACAGTCATGACCAAGTTTCGGGGATTTCATCCAATAGTAATATTTGATATCATCTATCACGTTGTATGTGTCAGTAAATATGTTGGCATCCACATTTTATATTGTTTTTTTTTCATCAATGAATACCTATTTTTTTTTTTTTTGCTTGGGTTTAATGCTGCACCATGCGCCAACATCCAGGGTCATTTATTGACGTCTTTCAGTCTTAACTTGTGGAGGTAGACTCTAGGTGTTCACCTGGGTAGGATCACTGACCTTCTGTTAGCCAGCTGGGCAGCTTCCTCGCGTGTGAAATTTTGTTAAAGTAGGGATTTGAACTCGCAGTATTGAGGGCTTAAGATAACTGTCAGTGAATATCTTAACCAACTGGAAACAATGTAATCAATTTGTGCTGACTTAGAACAAGTCCTTACATTTTGTCAGTTTATTTTCATGTAAATACATGTTTTGTCGTCTCGACATCTATTGAACTTTGAAGAAATCCATCATTTTGTTACTAGCGTAATTATTACTAGTATATGGGACCAATCATTAACAGCTAAGGTTGAAGTTAAGTTCATATTTGTGTGATTTTATACATCTCTGACCTAAATATGGACAAACCTGTAGTTAGCGGCCACCTTTAGTTAAAGGCCATCCTGTGAATAAAGGCCATTCCTTTAAAAAGCTTCATTGATTATTTAGAACGAAATGACCTCCAAATAAAGGCCACCTGTCAATAAAGGCCACATTTTGAATTTCCCAAGGGTGGCCTTTGTTCACAGGTTTGACTGTATTCTCATATTATCATTACTAATACATTACTAATTAAAATATTATCACTGACAGATTACATTTTAATGGGACTTCATTCTACTGCTTGGTGGCATTAAAAGTTTATTATCTTCGTCATGTATGCAATGTACAAGTCTAAAAATCATGTATGAAATTGTATTGTATGTTGATATTGTAACCTTAGAATTAAAAGGGCCTATCTTACTCATTCATACTTGACAGATAGGCCCTTTTAATCCTAAGATGACAATATGTTATTTGAATATTTTTGATGTTAGAATTTTCTGTGAATTAGATTTATTCACACATAAATTTTGGGAATTTTTTGGATTTTAACATATATCTCTTGCGGCCCTTTTTTTGGTTGCGAGTGAAGGGTGTATTGGTACAAATTATAGTTCTGTTCATTTCATGTATGACTTTGTTATGTTTAAAAGTGATTCATGTGTATGCAATTTTAGAAGATTTTCTTATATTTGTTTCCAATGTTTATATACAATGCATATTTAGATAAATGTGCTTGTTTTTATTGAAGTTTTTTTTCATTGATAGAAGTTTTTGTGTTCGTTATTTCATTATATTAAGAAAAAGGTCACCGAAAGTTTTTTGGTGTGGTCGATTCTGCACAGTTTATGGCTAAAATTTGACTTTTGCTAAATGAATTTTTTTATATCTAAGTTTATGAAACAGACTGGTAACACATTAGTTGCTGCATTTTTCTGTTAATAAATACTGTTAAGAACATAAATACAGTCAAACCTGTGTCTGCAGCCACCCTGTGAGTAGAAAACAATCTTTGAAACACCTTCATTGATTATCTAGAACAAACAAACCTCTGAATAAAAGCCGCATTTCAATAAAGGTCACATTTTGTCTTTCCCATGAGTGACCTTTGTTCACAGGTATGACTGTTCAAATATTATGTGATTACTTTCAAAATGAAGTAAGAGTTCTTTCAAGTACTTACTGTTAAGGAAAATTATACTTAATTAAGTTCAGAGCCTTTTCAAAAATTTCAGATAGATAACACAGAAACTGCCATGAATAAGTAGACAAAGTTGAAAAAATACATATTTTTAACTGACTAATATCCAACACATTTTAGATTCATTTACATTGGAATTATTGCATTGTTTGGTGTAGAATTTGTGCTGGTCCCAAAGTTATAAAACTAGATTTCAGTGTCTGAGCTCAAATCTCATCTCTTGTCTTCGAATGTCTTCAAGTTAATTGTGATCAGGCAATAGGGATATTATTCAGCTCAGAGACTGTTTCAAGTTTTATAACCTTGGGCCTGGTGCATTGGAAGTATGATGTTAATGTTTTAAGATGATGAATAGAAACGATTCAAGATCTTTGATTGGTGTGATTTTTTGTGGAGCTAGAAATGATGTCACCATAAACAGAAAAGTGCTTTATCTTGTATGGCCGATTTCAATGTATGGAGATGTCACATGAACTATTTGAGTAGTAGATTCAATGCTTAGAAAAATTCCATTACCATGGTAACCTATATGAAGATTTGAGAGTATTTATTTGTTTAAGAATTATGTTTGTATATAGGGGTAATATCTCTGATATATAAAAGTGTACGGAAAATAAACTAAAAAATACTTAGAATTGTTTGTGTTACTTAGTATTTCTTTTCAGCAATATTTAACTTCTATATGGCGTATATATAAGTTCACCTAACCAGTATTCCTGGACTGTATTTTAACCAGTATTAACTCACCCATCCAAAATGAGCCGGCAACTTCTCCACCAATATCCTGCCGTGACCGAAGTTCAAACCCAGATCTTCGGGTTACAAGTCCTGCACACTAACCACTGGACCGTGGCTAGGTGGTGTTGGTGTTATTTCTTCAACTGTTGCTGATGTTTGAGATGATGATACAAGGCATTTGTCTTTACATATCGATCACCTTACTACTAATGTAAACATAAATAAATTCGGACCACTTTGCTAATTTAGACATCCAGATCATTAATATATAAAATTAACAGCACTGTATCTACTCTCCCCATCTCTGGGGCAGCACTGAAATGACCATAACTGGGTCATGGGTTGTTAAACAACAGAAAGAGTCAAAAACATGTTGTGTGAATACAGACAATAGATGTAGATAAATAATAGTTTATTTTGATCCTATTGTTGTTACAAAAAGCCTTTGAGCTACATAATACTTACACAGCTAAATAGAAAAATCATAATGAAAGAATTCATTAACAGAAATCAACAGAAAACATGCAAAGAAACACTACATATTACACTAGAAGCAAAACTAGCATCTGTATACCTTTTTTTTGGCTTGGCAACTATGGGGATCTCATACGCATCGAACTGAATCAATATTCATGTATATGACGAAGTTTAACAAAGTTACAAGTGCTCAAAAATGCCTGAAGTTACAGCTGACCAGAAACATGACTTCAGATAGTCGAACCTCCCTAGTCCAAACCCTTCTACCGGTAATCCAGAAATCTCGAAACCAAACATGTCGGCTAGTCTGATGTTTCATAATGTATTTAATACTAAAAAACTTAGAAATCCACAATCTTCCTTATGCAAAAAATTTCTCGAATCAGGAATTTTTGTCAGTCCAGACAAGTTTGGATTAGAAAGGTTCTATTGTTTATTATCCTTCAGTCTTCTATTTAACTAACCAATTCATAAATAAACTTTTATGATAAATTAAGAAAAAACATCTTCATGTAAATCCGGTCATTTAAAACAAAAATTATCATGGAGACTTAAAGCAAACATTTAATTCTAACATAACTCAAATACAGTACGACCTCACTAAGCGGCCATCTCAATACTAGTATTATTAGCACCTCATTGTAACAACCACTTGTCAGTGGACCGGGTACCAATATTTCGCTATTAAACTTAATAAAGAAACCACCTTAAATTTAAGTCCAGAAGGTGGCTTCAAAATCAAGGTTTTACGTTACATGGATGTTAAAACAAGTAAACATGTATTGCGTATATTTTTTTTCAGATTCTAGAGGGAGACTATACAAATTTACGAATGAAGCAACCTACATGTGTATTACTGTAACATTCCTGTGACTGTTTGAGTACTACTAGATAATTATTTATAATTAATTGTTTAGTTAATTTACAATTCTACAAATCATCACGTTACATTGTAACAATGAGGCATACATTGGTGTTGAGCAGGACATATTGGGGACAACTAATTACTGTCTAACATACACACGAAACTAAAAACAGTACAAGTATACTACTCAAAATTTGATAAGGATCACTTGCAATATTGCTTGACGTGATTGCTTCAAAATTTTTATACCACTGTTGATAAGATTTGACTGCAATTTGGTCTGAGCAAAAACTATATCATATGATGTTGATACAAGCACATCTGTATATTACCAGGAATATACAATTGTGTTTGTACATACAGACTACTCAAACATTCAGTAAGTGATCCTAATAGATATATGAGTAGTATATAAAGTCAACAACAGACTGGGAGAGTTTACAATACAATGTATATAAAACATGGATTTTGTCTCTAAGTTTCCAACACTGGCATCTTTAGAGAAATCAACAAAACTAACGAAATCTAAAACCATCATCAAAGAGTTAGTAGATCTTAATAAACCTGAATTTATAGTATAATTCATTCCTAGCACTTCACTGAAAGGAAGGGCCTCTGTGGTTACAGTCTTTGACTAGTAATTAAAAGTCCCTCACTGCTGTAGGTTTGAATTCTGCCCAGGACTAAATTCCACAAGTGCTTATAGATGGTGAATGGTTCTGCCCGGGTGTAAGCCCAGGGTCTACCATTAAAAGTTGGCAGTCTTCGAATTACCCTAGATGTTAATGTGATGTTAATCCCCAGTGGGGAAGTGAAAAATGTTTAAAAAAACGAGTGCATGTTTTCATCTTGTATCGCAACAACAAACAGTAGATGGTAAATTTAATATAAATACAGTCAAACCTGTGAACAAAGGTCACTCTTAAGAAAGACAAAAAATGGTCTTTAATTACAGGTGACCTTTATTTGTAGGTCATACTGATCGACATAATTAATGATGGTTTTCAAAGAACGGCCTTTATATGCAGGGTGACCTTTATTCGATGGTGGCCGCTAACATAGGTTTAACTGTATTTGACTGTACATGAAATAGGTAAATATGAATGAATGGTTTACTATAAATGTAGAATTTCATGTGTGATATCTTAAGTACATGTATATGTTTTTATTGTTAATAAATGTTTAATTTTGTTTGATTTAATGATGAACACACAAAATAGGCATAACATCACTAAAAGTGAAACACACAAATAGGCAAAACATCACTAAAAGTGATAAGCTTTACTCATACAGGCAAGGTGATGGGAGACAATCACATGTATACATGTACATACATATTTCAAGTATAGGTAAAACATTTCGTACAAGTGGCATATCAAATAAAACCTAATGATGTATATTATATCATCTTTACCTTAGTTTCCATGGCATTTAATCTTTAACAAGAAATACAAGTTATAATAATAATAAAGGCTTTATTTTAAGAGGGATACATATCCATGTGGGCCTCTCAACAAACAAGCGATTAAAATGGTAACAAATAATCAGGGGCTCCCTACATAAGAGTGCATAGCTTAACGCAGGTGGAAAAAATGTCCGCATAATAAATTATCACTACGGATTATCATAAAAATAACAAAAAAACCTCATAAACACCCTGATGAAGTTAATCCGTAGTGAACCATTGATACGAACACCAGTACTGGTGTCGGAGTACAGCTCAGTGAGTTGTATGGCAGCACGGCTGATTGCTGAGCCTTAACATTTTCAGACAGGGTACGTAACATCTCATATAGATTAAGCAGAAATATCAAGGAGTAAAAAATCTACTCTTAATATTTAACATCTTTACAGTAACCTAAGTTATAATTCAATTCAATATCATTTTCTCACATGTAGAGTTTTCTGGTTATACTTATATTGCACATTATATCAAATAACAGATCTATAATGTTTTATAATCTTGATGTAAAATTAATGTACATAGCACAGGTGACAAAACGCATGATCCATGTAATAAATATCAAGAATTTAAGACAATACATACAAAAATCAGCACTATAGGTATCTTCCGAGTTCCGAGATATATATATCTTGGTCTCGTGTAATTTAGTTAGTAATAGTATAGTAATTTAGTTAGTAAAATACCGTAAAGATATGCCATTAATCAAATCTATACATTATAAGATTTACATGTCAGAGTCTTGGATTACAATTACCGGTATGTAAATTAGGCCAATAATATTATGAATACTGATTTTTGAAACCAACAGGTTTACGTAAAATGCCGTAATATTCAACTAACGCATAATTTGGCGCAAAAAATCCATATTAACTTGGTAACGGGCATTATGATTAAAACAATGAACACAGAAATTAATGCCAACAATTTAAAACAAGAGCAATTTTTCAGTGAATTTGTTCGCTCGTAACATGGACAGACAAAATGGAAAATAAGAAATTTGAAAAACTATCAACAATAATACATGTACAGTACTTGCCTTCAAGACAGGTGGGTGGGGAATGGAGGGGAACTATATGATATGTGACTGCCAAAATCTCTGAACATAATCAAACAGATCGCATTTCTATGTTATATATCACATCAATACAAATTATACATATTCTATTTAATGATGGATGTCCTTACTGGTGATATACTACAAGATTTTACAAGCAACATCGATGTGAATAAGGTATGCACACATACATTCACACATACAAAGAATTATGCACTGATTTATTTCAATTCTTTCGTCGTAATTATCACAAATACAGATGATGTCGAACACTTACAATGCTGGTACCAAAACGGCGAAGCTTTCGCCTACAGGATAGAGCCAGGCCAGTTTGCACACCCATGCAGTCTGACCTGGATCTTTACTGTCAGGTGACATAACTTCTAAATTTTCATTGTGACATCCCTTGAATTGATAATGGACTGTTTCAAAATTGAAGTTGGACTAGTCCATTCAGGAATTCAGCGGGTTAACGGCTAATTTGTCAGTATTTCATAAATGACATGTACTAGACTGGTTCCAGTGACATTAAAACAGGAAGTGTTAAATATTGATGTGAACCAGTCTGATTACAATATTTTGGAAAGAAGACAGGTAATATATTGTATGGCAAGATATTATAATTGAAATGGATAGTTAAAGTAAAAATACACAACAAATTCTTAATCCAATAAAACATTCGGCTGGCCCCATCTTCCAAATCGGTCCAAAACTTCGTTGGTTTCCAATGTCCATCTTAATTGCACGATTTAAGAATTATTTCTAAACAACACGACATCCCATACAGAAGTTCTGATACATCTTAATCATATACATTAATTAAATGAAAGTTCAATTTAGAATCAAAATGAATTACTGGTAATTAGATTGATATTCATATTTCATTGTTATCAATTTAAGACTTCCTGCGAGATACATTAACAGTTATATATATACACAGATTGTACACAGACAAGTAAGATATTAATTTCAATTATTCACAAAGTCTCCATTTTTGCTGGAATGAAGCCTGGCAAACTGAGAAAATAAAATACGAAAATATGAGTAAAATAGAAAAAAAGCTAGCTCCGCATGAATCGACCAATCAGACACTTTCAGTGCAATCTGTTGTAAACTTCTTTCCGTTCCATTTAGACTTGAATTGTTCAGGTAATGCGAACTCAGACTGTAGAAATAAGAAAAAAATCAGCCATTAAACAAATAGAAATGAAATAGTGACAAAATGAAGAGCACAAAATGTTCCAATTTCTTTACAATTTACATCATAGACCTGTACAAATGTATTGTACAATGTACATGGGTGTAAGTTTGCAAAACTGAAACCTAAGCTGGTATGTGGACAAATTAATGAATCTGCTTAGAACCATATTTTGCCATCAGAAATAACATGAAATAAACACAAATCTACAAATAGCCATTCAGAGTTATCTGCCCTTGAATTTAAATGTTTGCTTTAAATTAGGTCATTTCCAGGGCAGATCTTTCAGACCAGCAATGAAACAGAAGAGAAGGATATTTATGACAGACTACTTACGAACTCGCCATCCGCATTCGGGACTAAAATATTCATTTCGGAAGACTTTGCTGTAACAACTTCGGCTTCTAACGAATCCTTGCTAAGATACATCATACATCCATCAGTTTTATCAATACTCACAGTGGGACATTTACCCATCACCTGTAATACAAAATGGTTAGTAACATACAGAAAAACCTGTGTTATAGTCACCTCTGAATACAGGCCATCCTGTGAATAAAGGCCTAGTTTCAAAAAACTGTCACTGATTATTTATTGTATCAAAATGACATCCAAATGAAGGCCACCTATCAGTAAAGGCCTCCGTGATTGAGAGGTTATAGCCTTTGACTATTAAACACAAGCCATTCACTGCTGTAAGTTCAAATCACAACCAGGATAAAACTAGACCTGGTTATTGCATGCATAACTTGGCTTACTTTTTATAACTCTGTGAAGTTTCATTGAATTCCTATGAGTAGTTACTGAGATATTGTATATACACTGTATAAAAAAACAACAAAGGGCCATAACTCAGTGAAAATTTAACCAACCAAGACAAGCTTAATGCATGCACAACTAGGCTAACTACTTATCACTTCTGAGAAGTTTTATTGAATTCCTGTCAGTAGTCAATGAGAAATAGGACAAAATTTGCCTATTGTATATATTGTAGAAAAAAAAGGGCCATAACTCAGTGAAAATCAATCCAAATCAAAAATGATTTAAGCATGCACAACTAGGCTAACTACTTATTACTTCTGTGAAGTTTCATTGAAATCCTGTGAGTAGTTGCTGAGAAAATGTCCGGACAAAATTTGCCTATTGTATATACTGTATAAAAACAACAAAGGGGTATAACTCAGTGAAAATTAACCCGAACAAAAAATGCTTTAAGCATGCACAACTAGGCTTACTACTGATCACTTCTGTGAAATTCTCGGACAAATTGTGTCTACAGACGCACGGACCGACCGACCGACCGACAAGCGTGAATCCAATATAGCCCCCATATATTTCATATCTGGGGGTATAAAAATTCACATATGAGAAAGCAGACAAAGTATCTTACGGAAAATTAGGGTTTCTAGCTTCGTATACCCCCGCTTCTTCTCCGTTTAAGACTTTGTACTCAGGTAAGTATTTATGAATATCTTCTATACATCAAGTTCGTAATTCATGTTTAACATATATACAGTGTAACCTTCATGAACGGTCATCTCCAATCAACAGCCACCTCCCTATTACAGGCAACCCAGATTGATGTTTAACTCTATTTGCACTCTCTCAACAACAGTCATCTCCATACAACAGCCATTTTTCTCATTCCTAATGGTGTCTGTTGTATGGAGGTTGCACACTACATTTACAAAGAAAAAATACAAGTGTTACATACCTGTGCCTGTACACTCTGGGAGTTTACAAATTCAATGGCAGATACAACATCATCAAAAGCAACAGCTACCTTCTTACAACTATCTATAAAACAGCAAATATAGAACATTAAAATAAAATAATACAGTACAACCTGTCCAGAGCGGACCTCTCTTGTGCATCAACCTCCCTGAATTAACAGCACGATTTTTCCCACTGCATGATTTAATTATAAATTCAACTCTGTAGAGCAATAACCTCTCAATGTAATGTTTGCCCTCATCACAGCAATGGGACATTTGTGGCCACAGATATCAGATTCTTTTCAATGAAAAATGAGTAGCAGCCTAAACAAAGCAAACCCAAAAATGTGACCTTTGACCTTCAAGTGTGACCTTGGACCTTCAAGTGTGACCTTGATCTTGGAAGTACATGTCTGATTCTTATGCATAACACACTTTCTCGTGTAGGTGAACAATCATGCCAAGTTGTTTTGAAATCAGTGAATAACAATGCCACAGTCCTGAAAAGATACGGGACGGAACCGCACATTTGATGTGATTCCAATATGGCCGTAATAAGGAATTCAAGAAAAATTCCGGACATTAATCCTACAGTATACTTACCCACAGTAATAGAGTTGATTTTTCCTTTAACTTGTAAGGTACTGTCCTGACATTTATACATGTATACTGTCTGTTTTAAGTTAGTTTGATCAATAACCATGGTCTTGTTTCCAACCTGGTGTTCCTGTTAAACATAGAAACAAAATTAATATACACCACAGGGAAGTGTACAATATAAACCACAGGGAAGTGTACAATATGAACCACAGGGTGCAGTACAATATAAACCACAAGGTGCAGTACAACATCAAAGTACTGAAAGTTCTCTTGGAAATTGAACTTAAATATACTAGCACTGTAATATGGAACAGGAACTTAATTAACAATTGCATGGCGGATGGAGAAAAACATAATGTTTTGGTCCGCATCAAATTCATGCGTGTCAAACGAGTGATAGCTATGGAAAGCTAAACTATCATTCAGTTTCCAATTAAGCAGTGTATTTTAAACAAACACAGGCATGTAATACCTAAAGCCCCATTAGCTTTTTGCTATAAAAATATATGCAAAAAAACAAACAATTTCTGATATCATCGCAGGATAATTATTACCGACACACAAGCTCTTTTTCTTCTAAAAACACTAATTTCGCTTTGAATTTTTGCTTTTGTAAACTTCAAATATATAGAGCATGTGACGTCACTTCATGCCGTGTGCATAATATGAAAACATAGCTATTCTATAAATAGTACTTTTTTCAATGATATTGAAAAAAATATGATAGTGGTTTTGGAAACATTTTTTCTTGCTATAAAGTATGCACGGGAGGAAAACACACAGGATTCCTCTGTTATAGAACAAACAGAAACTATTACGACCGATAAATTAATATGATTATGGGTCTTTAATAATTAGAGAATTCATGATAATTCAAGCAAAAAATTACAAACAGCTATGAAAGTCAATAATAAACACTTGAACTCTTACATAGATGGGAAAAAATGTAAAAGAAGGGCCACATACCACAATCCATTTCTTGTCCTGTAACTCGAAAACTGGTGGTTTAGCCACAGGGGCTGGTTTAGGGGCTCCTGGCTTAGGAGCTGTCTTTGGAGGATTAGCTTTAAATGGCGCCGGGCCAGTACGAACACCGGATGAGCTGGTCACTGCACTGGTGGCACGTAAGGTTGGGTTCTTGTGTGTCTTCATATCATCGGTCACCTTCTTCAGTCCTGTACGATAAATAAAGTACAGTACAACCTCTGTAGAGCAACACCTGTAGGAGCAGTGCATATTGGCTGTTGTTTAGAGGTTGTTGCTCTAGAGAGGTTAAAATAATAGTAAATATCAACTCTGGAAATTTTGAAGGTGTTGCTATAGAGAAGTTGCTGTTCTACAGAGGGCCGCAAAAAATGTTCTCAAAAAATCAACTACAGTTTACTTTGTCTGTATTATGTATACATCAATCTGTACTAGTATATACTTTTTTTATTGTTTAGGGGAACAAGTATGTGGGTCCCTTTGACAGTGGAAATTAAATTTTGCGTCGTAAAACAAATTTGTGAATATTTAAAGACCAACCCTCACCAGAGCGGCCCTCTCTAGAGCAATAACCTTCCTACAACAACAGCATGATTTTTCCCACTGAACTATTTAACTATTTATTCAACCTCTCCAGAGCAACAACCTCTCATTAACAACATAATTATGCTACTCTGAAAGGGTATTGCTTTGGAGAGGATGCACAGTACTTTCTTTAGATAGGATTTAAAATGATTTTGTTTTTATTTTGGGAAAAATCTTTTCTCAGTAAGGAAAGATTTCTTTTTTACTTGGGGAGTAGGGCCCAATACCTGACCCCAAAGAATGGCCTGCTTTAAACTTGACCTTGGGCGATAACAGTACATCATTGTAATACAAGGAAAGGTGTCTCTAGCCCCTCACCACATTGCCGTCAAATCCGAATCCCAGTAAACAATAACATACAGGAATATAGGATATTATAGAAATATAGCGGAGACTGGGTTAGAACTGATGCAGTCGGTTGGTGAGTCGCCAGCTAGTTAAATAATGGCTACCATAGACCCATCTCAGCCAGGCACCCGGCAAAAGGAGAAGGGATTCGGGAGGTACTGTGCAAACATAAGATAGGTGTCTCATAAGCCAACTTGGCTGGCCCTTTCAATAGGGGTGACACTATAATAAACAAAACCTAATAGTTAAAAATCTATTAATGTCCATTACTATTTTTTTTCACATGAAAAACTTTTTTAAGTAGTTCTTATACTTGATAGTGACTGTTCATCCATTGCTGATATTTAAGATAATTTTAATCACAAGAACTCATAAGGGAGCTAACCATCAAATGCTTAGCAACAGAATGAATACAGAGTTGTTTCCCTTTGTCTAAAAAACAAGTGCCAATTTTCCAAATTAATATTTTATGTGAAGAACATTTTTTTTAAGAATTCAAATGGATAACATTCAATTTATTGTTTGCCTCAAACAAGAGGAACCAGTAAATGGACCTTTTCCTTACTAAAAATAACAAGCATTCTCCCGAAGTAAGAAAAACATACTGAACATTTTTTTAAACATTAATCAGTTTTATCTACTCAACCATAATACTTAAGATTGAATTTGAGATTTGAGCTCAGAAAATTGATCTCCGGTTTTAAAAACTTCTAGGGCCTGTACCTTGTCGAAAATGTGGAAAAAATCCCTAGAACATACAAAATTTAATATTGACTGAACAAACAAAAATAAGTTACCTGATGATATAGCGGTACCCTTGTTAATTTCAGCAAACAGTGCACCACGGCTATCGTCACTGGAGTCACCAGCCGCAGATGCCACAGGGGCTGGTGGTGGTGGCGGACCTGGTGGTGGAGGTGGTGGGGCACCACCAGCAGGGGCCGGAGGTGGCGCTGGTGCAGACTTGGCAAAAGCTGTAGCATCTCCACCCTGAAATGATAAAATGTTTAAAAACTTTAAATGTTGTTTTTAGTGTTATAAAACATTTACTAAAAAGTTACCTATATTTTATTCAGAAGCTTCTTTGTTCTAAATATTCAATGACTGTTTTTTAAAGTATGGCCTTTATTCACTGGGTGACAATTAGTTAAATTAATTAGTTAAAGGGTGGCCTTTATTTAGAGTTGGCTACTTACACAGGTCTGACCGTGCAGTATTTGAAACCCTCTAGGTATTTAAGCTTCTATTTGACCCCAATGAATGAAATCCACGAAAATATGAATTTTTCTTGAACTTTGCTTGCATAGTTCATGAATAGTTCATAAAGTATAAAAAAATATTTGACTCAGGGAAGTTAACTCTAAACCTATTTTCTAAGCCCTACTACCGGTATATCATTAATAGATTTTCCAAGAAAATTGCAATTTTTTTCCCGGTCTGTATATCAGAGAATCGGAGAACCGGGTACCAATGCCCTTGTTAATACAGTCAGCCACTATCTTCTCCAGATAATGTCAAACAGTAGTTTATGGAAACCATTCGAGTGTATGGACTGGTTTACGAGGACTGCTGTGATACAGACCCGATGTGTTTCTCTCTTTCAATATGTCAGAGCAGGTTTAATAGACACCACTAGTATCAGACTTCATGATAAAACCTTCAGTATTAATTCCATTGTTGTCTGTATACTAAGCAGCCCTGATCAAAACATAACACATAACGCAATAAAAACATCTCGCTGCACAATGTAACACTAGGATTCCAGTAACAAGTGTGATTTGACTGCAGAATAAACAGACAACAAGAAATCTCGTATGTTTCCCTTCAAGATTTCTAACCATTTTAACTTGAATCTTCATTTAGAAGTCAGTAAAGGCTCCATTTCAACTTGAATCTTCAATTAGAAGTCAGTAAAGGCTTCATTTCAACTTGAATCTTCAATTAGAAGTCAGTAAAGGCTTCATTTCAACTTGAATCTTCAATTAGAAGTTAGTAACAGCTTAGATTAGTATTCCCATCTCTCAAATGGAATTAAATTTTCCTTGAAAACAGGTATTTTCTAGCATGGAGACAAAAACAACCAACAATCACTGAAGCACATTTAAACCAGTCAACAAAGGCCACCCTTGGAAAAGACATAATGCAGCCTTTATTGACAGGTGGCCATTATTTATAAGAAATTTAAAACTTTTTGGAGAAGGTCACGTACATGAAACTTACAGACCAACATAACTGCCCAGGTTTATAAGACTGGAAATCAGCCTTTGAGCTCAAATCACACACCTTGTCTGTAATATTTCTAAGTTAATTATGATCAGTCAAAAATGATATCATTGATACATTTGTCTTGCTGCTAATAGATTGGAAACTGTTTTTAAACATTAATCGGCTTTATCTTTTCAACCACAACACTTTGAGAATGGTATTGAGATTTGAGCTCAGAGATTGTTCTCTAGTTTATAAGGGGGGGGGAGGTTGCAGGGCAGGCTCAATGAATTTCACCAAGCTTGTGCACCTAATTGTTGAAAGTAAGACGACACCATGTTGAAAGTAAGATGACACCATGTTGAAAGTAAGACGACACCATGTTGAAAGTAAGATGACACCATGTTGAAAGTAAGATGACACCATGTCGAAAGTAAGATGACACCATGTTGAAAGTAAGACGACACCATGTCGAAAGTAAGACGACACCGCAATCAAAGTTTAACACTGTTATATAGATGATAAACTTCAAGGCTTTATGTTGATACACACTCGATGATACAAGAGCTACTAATGCTTTAAATCAGATGTGGAACAAACTAGAAAAACCCTATTTACAGAAAAATAAAAACAATCATATCTGCTTAATGGCAAATGAAAAAGTATTACAGAAAAAAAACAAAAATCTCATGATTCTCTGAAATATGCCAGAATTCATTAATTGTGGCTTATCAACAACGGAATCTGACATCTAGACTCTTGGTACAAGATTTGGTAACTGCAGAAGTCATATTGTCTTGAGCATTCAGTAAGCTGTTCTCTGATTGGAGGAGCTGTACCTATCGGGCAATTTCATTAGCTTAGAGAGAACTGTCATTCAAATTTGATTGGCATTTGTGGCACACGCTCAGTGGGAAGCTAAGCTATCACAGATGTTATCACTACATTGTACAGGTAATAATTGTAAGTGTGGCAAGCTTTTCTCAGCCAGATTCCTCAAATACTGGTGGGAAATTTTTGTCCTGTTTAACTATTACAAAGTGGTACTCACGGGCAACATGCAAACACACTACATTAACAAATTATTACTATGCCACATTGGAATATACAGAGGCAGATTGAGTTTAATGAGGGTTTGGCACTAGACTACATTATCTGGTTCCCGTATTAATACAAAGTCAAGGCAGATATTTTACCAGACTTGTGATATAATTACATCTGCAAGGGAACATCTGTAAACAAGCTAAAAATATCACATTGATACAGCAAAGATGGGGGAGGGGTAATTTTAGACTGTTACGTCAATCTTGCACTTTGCAGAGACAGGTAATAACTGTAAATATTGATTTGGACAAAAATGAGGCATGCAGTTAACCTTGAAAACATCTCTTATCTGTAGTTTAACATCTTACGATGAAATTCATACCATCTGAATTGAAACTGTCAGTTCCATTGAGAAATTCTCTTTGCAGATACTCAATTGTTACAGTCTCACAGAGATGCTTCAACAGCTCTCAGAGCCCGAGGTTATAAAACCTAAATCAGCTCTGTCTTTTCAACCATAATACTTTAAGAAAAGTTTGAGATTTGAGATCAGAGATTGATCTCAAGTTATATACCTCAGGCCTGATAAATGATAAAAATGGGACTTTCAGTGATTTTAGATAGAAGGATACACTTGTAAAAGGCTGAGTTTTCCTGGAAGTTTTGTCTTTTAAAAAATCAATCCCAAGGCTCAACAAATCCACTCGTACGCTCATAATTCCAAGTAGAAAACAACTCAATTGCTGTAGAACAAGAACTAAATTTCAAAGCTGTCGTCCAACAGGACGAACAGCCTGAGAAAAAGCTGTCTAGCCCTGGGTCCCTCAATAGTCAATAGTCACTCAATCAATCAATCAAGAGAGAGAGAGAGATGTCACAAATCGAGGGCTCAGCGCAACACGGTCGTAACTTGCTCTTATTTTAATATGAGTTACGACACTGTTGCGTTGAACCCTCGAAATACACAAATTGAGTATCTGAGCATTCACTTCAAGTCAATTAATTTCTTATAAATATCAATGCTGAAATTCGCGAAACAAAAATATCCAGCGATATACCAATGCGAAACAAAAATATCCAGCGATATACCAATATAAAAGGCAAACAATTGTAGAAAAGGCAGAATGACAAAAAACTATCTACTTCAATAGTTAAATAACTTCCCTGACTCTTCATTACCTTCTAGAATGATACTTAAAACAAAGTGCCCCATTATAATGCTGTAAAAAAACAGCCTGTTCACCAGAATGTTCTCCAAGCTACTATCAAAGATCAGACATTTTGCGGAACAATTTAAGAACATATTCTTAGAAAAGTATTCAAACTTTATGGACAATCAATTTTTTACATACAGTACAACCTCTAAAGAGTGGCCCTTGTTCTCCAAAGGGTGTAGCTTTTGGAGAGGTTGAACGGTACAAGAATGTCATTAGGAAAACTAAGTAATTCAAGAGTCAAACACTAGATATAACAAGTACCAATATACCGGTACCCATTGAATGATTTTCTTCTTGAGAAAAAAAACCCAAATATTTTGTATTAGGTATATAAAAATAAGTTCCCTATTGGTTACATGATCATTAAAAATAAGTTAGGTTGGCGGGGTAATTTCTTTTTTTTTACTCTTAAAGGGAAAAACATGAGAAAATGGATGTAACAGTTCCTCGGGACTATTAAAAAGTCTAGGGTCGCGGGGATAAATTAGGGTAGGCCTGGCAATAAGAAACAAACCTTTTTTTACGTCTCATATACTACACAGCTGAACAATTAGCGTGCACTTAGACCCGGTCAAATTGAATTCATGAAAACATGTTGTTTTTTCTTGAACCGTTCTTGTAAACTTCATGAATAGTTCATGAAGTATGAAAACTATTTGATATGGTAAATACAAGCTACAATGGTCAAAAAGAAGAATTATTTACCATTAAGTTACATGAATGCCACATGTTGCATACCAGTCTAGGATTTAATGGCTATAAATTCTATATCTGAAGCCAACACAAACATTTTCATTAACAATTATGTGCTGATGGTTTATTTAATGCATTCATTAGAAGTCAAAAGAATATTATTACACTTAACAAAATCTCTTTTCGCATATTTCATGTCAAAAGGGCAAAAAAAATTGAGGTCAGACTGGTTTGCAGAATAATTGTGAAAATAATTACCCCAAAGTCTTTGTATTGTACTCCACGAATCTTAATTATCAGAAAGTGGTGTTTATTTATTTTGATCATTTTCTTATGTAGAAAACATTCGTAAGCCATGAATCTATCAAATTCGTAGAAACATTATTGTAACCATAAAACAGAGAACAAACAAACATAACAGAGAGTGTGCCAAGACGAATGAAAATGTAACAAAGTAATACTCGGGATAAAAAAAAAATGTTTCTTTTTTCAGTTATATCTAATCTAGACATGACTATATGAATGATATGTTTTCTACCTACGATTTGAGGTAAATTGGGAATTGAACAAGATAATATGATTCAGTTTTTACGTTGTTAATGACTTCTTTTATTGGGAGCAGAAATAACAAATCTTCTCTCCACATTGTTCTTGAAATAACTACATAATAATCAGGAACAGCGTTTCCCCAGGATTGCAGCAAACATACTTGTTCATGTCTCATAGCTAATATGATCCAATATCAGAAGAGTAGCACCTTGTTAAAACAGCATGCAGTCTCCAATCAATTACTGTTCAGTTTTGAAGGTTGACATTAAAGTGGCGAATAATAGCAATAGTTGTCCTCTTGCATAAAACCTTCCAACAACAACAGCAACAAACAATCACCTGATGTAACGAGAGATAGATATAACCAAAAAATCTGTTAAGACCATATAGCCACAAGGCCATCTTTGAAGAAAAATTATTTCATTGTTACGCTACCTGCTCACCAAAAAATGTCCTACCCAACTTTTTTTCTGGCCCCTCAGGTAAAAATTCTTTTTCTTTCAACAAAAAAAAATTCTGAAATGTTTTTTGGGATCTGGAGTGTCAAAAAATATTAATTTGTAAAAAAAAAAATTCAGACCTTCCTACCTTTTTAAGGATGGCCCAAGCTACGACTACGAAACAAATGGGGATAATTCAATCTGTGTACTTCTTTTTCATTTTGCTTTCTAATATCTATATGAACATATATTCGAAAACGAAGAGGTACTTTTTTTCTCAAGATTATAAAGAAAGGAAAAATGCTATGCGTAATTCACAAAACGACATGAACACACTAATTCTCAGTATCGATGGTTATTACACATTTTGATCATAGTACATTGAAGCAAAACATTCAGAGACTTTTTTAACATCCCTCATAAATTCATTTTTCATCCTCCTCCACATACAATCATACAAAACTGTAGAAGAGAGATGAATGCTACCATATGTTGAGGGTTTATCAGTATTGAGGCTACACAAGATTTACAGTATCCATGGCAACCCATCAAAGTCTGTCACCAGATTTTCTGCCTCGTTGAAAACTAACAGGGTTTCTTTGATCTACAATGGTTATAATGTGAACTCATCAAATCAGCTTCCTTGGTGGTCGGCCATTTTATGCTTCATTCAAATTGTTATTTATTATCCAATCAGAATAAAGGATTTATCATCCAATCAGAATAAAGGATTTATTATCCAATCTGTGAAAGGAATTCATGATTGAAAGATAGAAGGTAATAAATTGAGACAAAATGAGATGCTGGGCTTGTTCAATGCTGGAGGGAGAGGGGGCATAAAACACACAAAAATGGGTCACATGATCAAAATGAAAGCCTTTAACCAATCAAAAAGTATGTACTATACATAATACAGCAACCCTTCAACAAACATGAGTGCCAGGTCACAAATTATGCCCATTACTCTTGGTTATCACTCTTCACCGAGATCTCATGGCCATACACATTTCCATAAAGTTTGGTGAGGATCAAAATAAAACTGTTTGAATTAGAGAGCGGACACCATTGTGGTCTATTAAAACATACAGATTAGTGTTTTACACACAAAATCTAGCCTTTTAACTTACCAGGCTTTCTGTGTTTTTGTCTCTACTATAAGCAGAAAGCTACACTATTTCCCTCATTTTTTTGTATTTACAACTTACTGGCACATACCATACATACAGTCTTGCCAAGAAAGCACATTTTCTGAAATTCAAACAATCATGTAGCAGAACTTGCGAATTCTATTCAATGACAACATTCAGGTTGTAGATGGATATCACCGAAACACAAATGTCTCAAGAATGTACAACTCTAACAACATCCGTGCCGAAATATCCCTAGTTTAAGAAGCGGCACATTCTGTTGTCAGCCACGAAGCCAAAGTAAATCATCATCCGCGCTATTTATGACAACATAAACAAAACTTCAGTCTTGAGGAAAATGATATGCCTAATTCCTACCATAGTCCGAGATCCTAATCTGATTCACAGAGGGCTTGATTGTATAAACCTCATATTAGGGATTCCGAGAGAGTGACAGCTAAGGACATAGATTAGGGTCAAGGTGGGGGAAGAGAGGTCAAACAAGGTCAAGCTGAAGAATGACAGTTCAGATAATACCCCGATGACTTGAGAATGTCAGCAATTCTTTAGAAGTTGAAAAACTTCAAGGAGAAGCTAATATTCCTGCCTAAGAATAATAACCCAAAGCCATAAACTCATCAGTTTTTACCAGTTTGGAGGGGAGAAAGGTGTTAAATTTCACACAATCCTAAGTATACGCACTAATCTCACCTCCAAAATGGAAAGCACAAAATGCATTCAGACGAAAATCAAAAATGAAAACAAATAAGAAGCAAGAATTCAAAACAGACTCAACATTTATTTAGACACCCGAATTATAAGATTATTCGTACAAGTTTGTATCGAACAATATGGACACAATTATGAACAGTGCACTTAATAATAAACCGAAGCAGCAGACAATATGGCATCCGCAGAGCAGAAACATCGTTCCTCATTAACTTTGCATACAACATCTGTATCAACTTTTAAACCTCAAATGCTCAAAACAATAACCATTCTCAGAGTGCCAGAGACCCGTGCATTGTTCAGAAGCATACAAGCTAAATGACTGGCACACTTAATTCATTATAACAGTGTAGCAATCAATGTGATGATTAGCTCCCTTTACGAGGGTTTTATCACATTTTTAATGAGCATGTTCAAAGACGATTTAGATTTTGCTGAGTAATTGAAAACTCAAGCATTTATAGTATGGAGTCACATACCCCATGATTCTGAGTGAAGAATAGTACACATTCTCGGAATTATTCACTGTGTCTGCTGAGTGTTATAAAAATAAAATAAAACCATACAGGCAGTTCAGCAATGTCCTTGACATGGCTATAGTGTACGGAAAACCTATCAATGACCTTGAAGTTCGTCTCAAAAAAGGATCACCATCTTCCACACAGCAACTAGTTAGAGGACATGTACAGTGACATTATACAGACAGAAAGTATTTTAATTGAACAAACCAATAGATGAAATAAACCAATGGATGGAATAACAAATAGATCATAGATGGAATAAAGCAATAGATGGAATAAAGCAATAGATGGAATAACAAATAGATCATAGATGGAATAAACCAATGGATGGAATAACAAATAGATCATAGATGGAATAAACCAATGGATGGAATAAAGCAATAGATGGAATAACAAATAGATCATAGATGAAATAAACCAATGGATGGAATAACAAATAGATCATAGATGAAATAAACCAATGGATGGAATAACAAATAGATCATAGATGGAATAAAGCAATAGATGGAATAAATCTATAGATCAAACAAATCTATGGATGGAATAAATATATGTATGGAATAAATCAATAGATGTAACAAACCAATAATAGATGGAATAAATCTAAGGATGGAATAATCAATAGACAGAATTAAGCAATAGACGGAATAATCCCAAGGATGAAATAAAGCAATAGATGGAACAAACCAATAAAGCCAAACACGGAACATTATGTACACCGACAAAAAACATACAACTGTTGAGTTATCACAATTAATTTGTAATCATTGAAACAGTGGGAGTAATGATCTTTTAACTTCAAAACTGGCAAAGTTCCAAACCTTATACAATCAATTTTGCCAATTATATGGACTTACCATATAACCAGGTTAAATATAAGCAAAGTCGAGATCTGGAACAAGAAACAAACTTTCAACGAAAAAGCAACAACAACAAACAAAGTAAAAAATAGTTAACATTTCAAGCTAGGAAACTTAATGTACCAGATGATAACTAACAGACTTTATTCGAACATTAAGAAGAATTACTGTATAAATGGTGAAGTTTGTGACATGGAAATGTTTTTCACAAATGCCCTATTTTCATGAAAATTTCTGCTTATGAAAATTTTTGACCACACAGATGGAATTTTGTTTTGCATCATTTTTACGACTGTGAGGTAATCTTTTGTGCAAATATTTATGAACGGAAAATGCATTGAGTAACAGATTCACAAAAAAAAATTCACGCAATAATATCAACTTATACAGTAAATCAATCTTTTTTACATAAGCAGCTCAAAAACACCATGGCTTTCATTAGCGGAAAAATCGAAAATCTGTCAACTTCTTGCAGCAACCGAAGATTGTACGATTATTTTCTGCAAATATTACATCAATTTCCACACAAACAGGGTGCACTGACTGCGCAGCACGGAGAAGCACACAGCTGAAGCAAATTAGTTTTCCATGAGCCGAGATTTCATGGTGATAGTCTAGCTATTGTTTCTAGAGATTTTTATAAGGTGCTTTTTTGTTCGGCAACAGATGGTAGAACATTTATCAATGCCAATCATGATAACAGGAGGAACTTCAGAAGATAAATTCTCACCAGAGTTGTCACTCAAACTAAGTAAGTGACTATTGTCGCTGAAGTAGTCGAAGTCGGCCAAATGGAGGTACAGAACCCACTGTCATGTGCAATACTTCTTACAGCACATTATATACATTCTTACTCATAGTGTAGTGACAATGAAGTTTGTTTGTTTGTTTGTTTGTTTGTTTGTTTGTTTGTTTGTTTGTACGTTCTTTCGTTCGTTCGTTTGTTCGTTCGTTCGTTCGTTCGTTCGTTATTTCAGTTATGTACTGTAGTCAGTTTAACTAACCAGTTTTCTAGGACTGCATTGTTACCAGTACTAACTTACCCTTATACCACAAAAAGCTGACAACTTCTCCACATAGGGAGAAAAATCAACATTTTTGTCCAATTAACATTTTCGTCCAATTTTCATAGAAGGGTACAACCTGTTGTGACCGAGGTCGCATTAACCACTGAACCATGATTACGTTCTGGAATAGTACATGTATAGGTCTAATAGTTGAGGTAATAAAGGATTTCAAACTAACCACTGATGCCCGACAACCATGCCCTGTATCAAATTGATTCACTTGATCAGAACACAAAAATATCATTTACAGAAAATTACAAAATTTTACATATCGAGGGTTCAACGGAACTGTGTCCTAACTCATATTGAAATAAGAACAAGTTACGACAGTGTTGCGCTGAGCCCTCGATATATGAACTGTAAGCAGCACGACCAGACAGTCTCTTAAAATACCATACACTGTTTTACCATACTTAAAGATCAGCAAATATTTACAGAAAAATGAATGTTTCTGGTTTCCCGATCTACCCTAATCCTCTACACAAACCGAGCCCCTTTTTTAGGGCCTGTGGATCAGTACATTTACTTCTCACTTTATTTACCTTTCTGCCTGCTTCCAAGAACAAAACAACAACTCCACCCTTCCTACCCTATCCTTAACTGTTTCTAGTTACCCGACCTACGCTAATTTTCCCAGCGTGACCCTAAACATTTAGTTATGCCCTTTTCTCATGTTTTTTATTCTTTCTACATGTTTCCAAGAACCCCCCCCACACACACACAAATCCCCTCTAACTACCCTATTCTTAACGAGCACATAACTGAAAACAAACATTTCTCAATGCCACATTTACCATACTCGAGTAAAAAATGTTTCTCTAGCGCCAGTAACAGACTGACTTAAACAAATGACTCGAAGATAACCTAGGGATGTGCAGTGAAAACGATCTTTGATTAAATCCACTTTTTATACTTACTACAAGTTGTACACACAATTGTCTGAGATATCCACACAGCTCAATGTGTACGTAAGATGTCAGTTAGTTTGAAAGGCAAAACATTTTTTATGATAAATCTGTAGGATTCTGTACCAAACATACAAGCTTTTAGAGATAAATTCTCAAAAAGTGAAAGAAATGGGAAAATTTATCACTATTACAACACAGAATTTCCTCTGAAATTCAATTCATTTCACATTGATTGAGGGGTACCATTTAGCACTACAGTCAAACCTGTGTTAGCAATCACCTTCGAATTAAGGCCATCCATTGAATAAAGGTCATTCTTTTAAAAACTGTCATTGATTATTTTCAACATAAATGACTTCTGAATGGAAATCACCTATCAATAAAGGTCATTTAGAATCAAATGACCTACAAATAAAGGCCACCGGTCTAAAAAGGTCACATTATGACTTTCCCAAGAGTGGCCTTTGTTCACAGGTTTGACAGTAATATCAACAAATCTCATTGAATCCTTCCAGAAGGCTAGAACTTGACAAACCAACAAGAAATTGTAGACATTCTAACTTGGCAATACAGTACAACCTCTCCAGAGCGGCCCTCTGTAGAGCAACAACACATTACTGATATTTACTATAAATCTAACCTCTGTAGAGCAACAACCTCTAAGCAACAGCCAATATTTGCAGCTCCCACAGGGTGTTGCTCTACAGAGGTTGTACTGTCATTAACATTTTAGAGTGACTTACAAGTGACACAGAAATTGTAACTACAAATATTTACCTGATTACTGGAGCGTTCGGTTGCATTAGCTAAAATGTCAAGTATCAACAAAGCAGGCTCTAAGAAGGCTAATGTACTCAAACATCAAAGTTTTGATAAGATGTAATGTAAGTGATAAAAAACTTTCTTCAATTGTCAAACATATGGAAATCATTTACTATTGGATTGTCCTAACATAAAAATGAACTCTTCAAAGACTCCTGTCACTTAACAGAACCAAAGTAGATAATAACCACCGCAAAGGATATATAACTACCAAAAAGAGTATCACTAATACCCACAAGAAGATTCTTATATAAGTGCAGATATCGTTGGATCCTGCGCTTATCAGATGTCAAGGCAGCGTAATTTATGAAGTACAACATCAAGTATAATTTATTCCATGCATTATAAAAGTGTCAGTCAGGGGCAATAACTCCTTCACTTTCTTTGATATTGTTATTTTTTAGATATCTAAATACCTCAAGACTTCACATCCTGCTATAGAGAACTAAAAATACTAAAATAACTCAACACCAGACATAAACCAGTATTCCGGGTACATCACCTAATGTATGAGCTAACAAGTGTAAATTCTATAATTTGTACATAGTGCACCTGTTATCACCCAGATCTTGTTACCATGGTATCAAACCTATCCAAATAAAATAATACAGACTGATGTTGGTTTGTTCAGTTCATGTAACAGTGTCTTGTAACAATTCATCAAGTGATCAATATGTGTCTTTAAAATACAATGCCCCACCCAGGGCAACCTTGACCTTTGACCTACTGACCTCAGAATGCACAGGTCCTGTACAGGTTGTCATGAGGCACTTGCTGTAAGGTATTACCCCACCCACCCATCCTCCATATTCTCCTCCAGCACTGAAGATCTCCCTTTAGAGCAAAAAGTAGGCCGAATTTGAGCTACAGTCAATCCTGATTTAGAGGCCACCCTGTGAATAAAGGCCACCCCGTGAATAAAGGCCATTCTTTCACGAACTGTAACTGATTATTTTGAAAAAATGACAAAAATAAAGGCCACATGTTAATAAAGGCCATATTATGTCTTCCTGAAGGTGGATTTGTTCACAGGTTTGACATGTACAGTTTGATGCCAAGGAACAAACAAAAATTACAGATTTGTCTCTAGTTATCTAATCTTCAGACTGGTATAAGGTATTCACTTCATTAAAATCTTGTCAGTCTCAGTTAAAATTAAAGAACCAGTCCAAAAACTTGCTGCCATTTAAAACAAACTAGATAGAAAAGATGTCTGAAAGAACAAAGAACTGTCAGAACAATTATGTATCGGGTAATCTTTTATTTTCTCTAACAATTGAAGAGTGAAAACCATGTGGCTTAAAAATACATTACAGTTTCTTGTTTTCTATGATCTGGTTGAAAAAAAAATGCATTTCCAGATTTCACAGGAGAATGTTTACCTCCAATACGGAGAGCGCCCTACTGTGTCTTCTGATGATCACTGATAGACAAGCGAAGAGTTTAGCATACTTGGAATGTTATTTATATGTTTATTACAGAATTTAAAGGTTTCTTACCATAGAGAACAAGTAGAGAAAAGATGTTAAATTCCACTTTGATTTGAAGAGAGGACATTGGTTCGAAGAGTGGTAAACTTAGACCTTGATTTGAAGAGAGGACATTGGTTTGAAGAGTGGTAAACTTAGACCTTGATTTGAAGAGAGGACATTGGTTCGAAGAGAGGCAAACTTAGACCTTGATTTGAAGAGAGGACATTGGTTTGAAGAGAGGTAAACTTAGACCTTGATTTGAAGAGAGGACATTGGTTTGAATAGAGGTAAACTTAGACCTTGATTTGAAGAGAGGTAAACTTAGACCTTCGTTTGAAGAGAGGTGATTTGAAGTGAAGTCAAGTTATCCCTTAGTTTGAAGGAAGGTGATGGATGATCATTGAAGAGAAGTTAAGTTAGACATTTGGGCTGAAGAGAGGTTAAGTATTACACTGGTGTGAAGAAAGGTGATGGATGACCATTGAAGAGAGGTAAAGTTAGATATTTGGGCAGAAGAGAGGTGTTAAGAGAGGTAATATTTTACCTTGGTCTGAAGAGAGGTAATATTTTACCTTGGTTTTAAGAGAGGTATAAACATTACTTTTTGTCAAATATTACTTATACTTATTGACTAGAAAAAGATAAGGTTTTCTACAAATATGTTCCATTGCAGTCATATACCAAGATGAAGACACAATGCCATGGGTACAAGTTTGTATAAATGAAAAATCTGAAACCTGATCTGGTAGGTGGCACAGGGGGGGGGAG
Source organism: Lutraria lutraria (assembly GCA_964023205.1). Lineage (NCBI taxonomy): Eukaryota > Metazoa > Mollusca > Bivalvia > Venerida > Mactridae > Lutraria > Lutraria lutraria. Next base: position 16,922,761 of record OZ026850.1, on the reverse strand, counting down.
TTCCTGAAAATAAGCATTTTTGAAGACCACAACAGCACCATTGTTTTCGTGCTAAGAGGCTGATAATGACCCCTGGGGACTTTGTAAAAACGAAAAATCGGTATAAACCATGAAACTTGCACCAGTTCATAGTACTAAATGACTGAACACAACATAGCCGACAGATGTTTATACTTGCATGTTATCAATTTCTATTATATTTTTCCTAATTACTTTTAGTACGACCTTAATAGCAATTAGTTGTAATTATCATTTTTAGAATATTTCATCAATTAACTGAGTACTATAGGAACAACCCACATTATCCAAGAATTCATTAAAATGACTGCCAGGCACTTGGAAACAGTTTCTGACACTCAAGTGAAGACAAGCAATTGGACATGATGTTAATAATAAGTCCAAGAGTGATCTCAGTCACTTAAGTGACTGTAGGTGATAAATGGTTCTTTAGATAAATATTATGGGACTTCTGATTTTTTATAAAGCTACACAAGAAAGATACAATGTGAGCCAGAATTTATGATATATGTTGCATGTCTTTTATGCAAATTTGCAGAAATCTCGATTTTACCTCAAACGATATGGTAACACTGTGAGTGATATTTTAAAGGGAGATAAAATGTCAAACAAAACAATAAAGGGAAGCAACTGCAAAAAAAACAGCAAAGGGAGACAACTGCCAAACAAAACAGCAAAGGGAGACAACTGCCAAACAAAACAGCAAAGGGAGACAACTGCCAAACAAAACAGTGAGATAACTCAAAATTAAAAATTTAGTAACAGCTTTGATGGTATTTGCTTGGTGACTGTGTGTGGATGAGTGTTTGGACTGCGTGCAGTATCGCATTTAGCGAGTAACGAAAAAGAGCGAAAAAATGTAGTATGAAGCGCTCCCTAAGATTACTGCACTGTTGAAATTCATAGACAAGACAACCATAATAATGAAGACCATTGGCAGACAAAACAAACCACAAAGACATCTGACAGCCCAAACAGTAAACTTATGGGCAAAACAATAAAGTTAGACAACAGACCGGACAAAAAGCCCAGAGGAGACGGGGAGACTGGTGTATTTCAGGAAATGAAAAGCAGGCAACTAGCCAACATTTAAGATAAGTTTTTATTTATCATCAAAGTACGCAATATTTACACCATTTTAGAGATACTCAGAATGCAGCGTTGTATTTGACAATGAAAACACAAAGTTTATTATCTGTCGTTAACATCCAGTAAAATCACTACAGAAAGCTCGTAAAATATAAGAAAATAAATTAGCCGAATCATTATTTATTGATAACCAGATTTTTTAAACGTGAACAGGTGCCAGTCAACAATAAAGGTGCGAGTGTTTTACACAGAAAACAATACGATAGTAAGTAATAAAATTTTGATAGAGTTATTCTACCCTTAAACATCACGGTGTGCAGATACTTAATTTGATATAAACATTAAGAAATTCGAAGCAAAACCCATACAAAATAGTGCGCTATGGATTATGTGCTTTAAAACTGGAATTCCCTCTCAGGCATTGGTAATATTTACTTTGTAACTAAATAAGCGACAGTAAAACATGATAACGGTGGAATTTACCTTGAAATTAAGTGACACAACTGTTGTTTTATATACGAAACACTTGTCTGCTTTAACAACCTACAGGGTTTTCATTCAGTTTTCATGTAAGAGGCCAAACCTTGATAGAAGGAGTCTTTCAATGCTTATTTCCATTGTCGTAAATGATATATTTGGGATTTCTAGGAAGCCATTTTTCGCTTCTATGCAGTCAATTTGGCCTGTCACTGTCTCTTACTAGTATTGAAAACACTGATCTACAATTCAAAGGGCTGTAACTCTTGCACAACTCTTCAATCGAATACCCTTTTATAATAGGCATGAAATTTTATACAAACAGCAATCTACCATAAATGAAATTGTGTACGTATCCAAACACCAAATTTACTTACTTCTTTAGTAGCGCAATTTATATAATTGAATACTAAGCTTGATATTTAAGAAAATTTGAAACCAATGCATTTGATTCGGTTAGGTTTACTTGTTAATCAGAAGTTAGGCCTTCAAATAATTGCTTGTTTCTGGGGTACATGCTCATTTGAAACAGGGTATAGGTATGTCACGACTTTTTTTGCTCTTGAAAGCAGTGTAACTAGAAACAAACAATTTTTTTAGCCCTTTTCACAAACTCTGGAAGAAGTACCAGATAGTAGGCGAGTAGTTGAACCAGGACTAGAAAAAGAACGATGCAAGCGGTACCAATGCTGGACTGTTAACTGCCTCAGTGATCTATCCACCTATAAAGTTTCAGGTTGCTACCTCTTATGGTTCTGAGTTAAGACATACATTACAGTTTTAGCACAGATGCAGACTTTGACAATTAAGGTGAAGCAGTGATCATAAAAGCTCAACTTTTTCTTCGAAAAACAGACGAGCTAAAAACCATGATGTATGGCCTTGTACATGGCATATATCAAAATTGGCATAAGCATCTGTATTAATAATAATACTAACAGACAAAAACAAGAAATAGTACACTGTCAAAATACAGATGAATTTTATGACACTAGTCAGTTATGTAACTCCCCCTCTCCACTCAAATCAAACAATCAGAAAAAAATAGAACTGAACAAGAATTCTTGCACTGCTATGCAAAAATCTACGTTTTTTTGCGGATAGGAATAATTCGCACAAAAAAATGATTTTTTCGAGAAATTGCAAACACAATAATTATGTTGCATTAACAATACATAGAATAGATCTATAGCTAAACAACGAAAAACGCAAACTCACTAACTCATAGCAGGGTTTGACCGGCCAATACTGAGATTTGACCCTTGATTACCGGGATACAAGGCCAGGGCACTAACCACCGGACCCCTGTCACGGCCCTCAGCACTTCAAATACTGTATTTTCATTCATTTTCGTTGGGCTCAATTTTCGTAGTTTTAACTAAAATGGCTATTTCCTGGGAACATAAATTTGTGGATTTTGATTTTTGAAATAAATGCTTTATATCAGCATTAAAATTCGAGGGGAATTTAATTTGTGGAAGAACCGACCCGACACGAAATCCATGAAATTAAATCCCCAACAAAAATTAATTATTCCACAGTAATATGTACTAAAACCTGATACTGTAGCTGTTGCAAATAATTCTGTTTCTTTTCAAAATATTACTCAGTATATGACATAAAACTCATAACCAGGCTTTGGAGTTATAAAACTTGAGAACAATCTCGGAGCTCAAAATTTAATCTCAATTTTTCATTCTCAATGTTTTATGTTTGAAAAGATAGAGCTCACTAATGATTAAATAAAATATATTCAGATACATTATATATTGTCCGACTAATGTTTCAATAATATCATTATTCAGTCTGATCATAATTAAGTTAGAAACATTTTAAAGATAATATATGAGATTTGAGTCTGATCTCAAGATTTAAAACCTCAGTGGGGGGGGATAGTAGGAAGATAATATTGTGGAGCACATTATATTACGTCATTTTTGCCTTTTTGGTCTGACAGAACATTTGTCAAAGTCAGACATATTCAAAACAGAAATGAAGCCAGTTTTGAGATTTCAAAGAAAACACAATCCAACAAGGCACCTAAATAATTGAATGTTGATAACTTCACAACATAAAACTGCAATTAAAACAACCCAAGCACTTAGGTGATTACATTTTATGCTTCATTTCAGTCAAGTTTTATCGAAACTCTCACTTAATTGCTTTTTAACGTATTTATAATACAAACTCACTACAATAAGCCCGGTATTCAATCACCACCCAGTATCTTGTATAACAATCTAATTCGGAGCATTTACCATTTTTTTCATCTAACGAAATTTTATTGTGACAGTATTATTACCGACAATGTCAGGGCTGATAAGTAAATTCCATGAATATCTTATGATTTATTTTCATTTCAAATTGAAAGTGGTGAAAATTCGCAGTAATTCTCGGTAGCATAATCTCAGAAGAACATCTAAACATTAGTGATTTACAAGAAAATATACAGTCATAAAAACAAGCGAGTATCTATCTCTATGATATCAAGCTAATGGAATAAAAGATGAAGGATTCCAAAATTTGACAAGTGGCTTATAATGACTTTAAGTAGAAAATAAAGAGTCAAACCTGTGAACAAAGGCCACCCTTGAAAAGGACCAAAAGTGGTCTTTATTGACAGGTGGCCTTTATTCAGAGGTATTTTTTTGTAAAAAATCACTGACAGTTATGCAAGGAATGGCCTTTATTCACATGTTGGCCTTTATTTGGAGGTTGACTGTACACTGTTAACACAGGTTTGACTGTATACTGATTGTAGAATTTTTCCACGATTTTATTTTTCAGTTATAAAACAGCAGCCAATGCTAACACAGTATATTAACCAGTACTAACTTACCCTTCCACAAGAAACCAGTAACTCCTCAATAAGCGGAGGAAAATCAACATTGTTGTCAAATTTTCATGGAAGGGTATGATCTGCTGTGCCCGGGAATCGAACCTGGAATGCCAGGTTACAAAACCTGCGCACTTACCACCGGACCATGGCCACAGCTTCAAGTCTGTCCATACTAATCAAATTTTACACATGTATGTATTGATAGAAGGGGGTCTTATATAAACAGATAAATCACTCACCTGTGCATTCCAGGAAACCCCCGTAGTGTGGTTGTCTTTGATATAAGCTATTACCTCACGTAAGGAACCGTTCCAAGCTTTCGTCCAATCTACATGAGTCTGATCCCTGAAGATACAACAATAATACAATGACAGATCTATAACAATGATTGATCTATTACAATGATTGATCTATTAAGTTAAATATCAATTAATTTGATAATATTATTGGTTAATAGATTCAAGAGATAACAGAGGAAACTTTATATAACAGCATTAGTAACTTTTTTAACCATTTTTTTCATGGAGTTACTCCTGGCATTTGAAACATTATCTACAATGTAGACACGGTTTTCACTTTGACACGGTTTTCACTTTACCTCCCCCCCCCCCCCCTCTTTGTCCCTTCAGGGTGATAATGAGTAGTACACCACAAGATGGATGTTTTAGTGATTTAGGGTCAATTAACATTAACTGATAAACCAGTCAATATGAACAATATGAACCTGGCTATGGCATATGCCCCCGGTAGCATGCTTGTCAAGCAATAGTCGATTCGAACAAGGTCAAGGTCAAGGTGGGTGTTTGATAATTATGGGTGGATTGAGAATGGTCATAAGCAACAACTGTATACATGTAAGTATTCAAGTGTTCTAGTAAGTGGTGTTGATGCTAGACAAAACTGTAAATCTTCTCGTATGGACCGACAGTCGGAAGGGCAGACAGGACAATCACTATATGCCCCAACATCATAAATACTGGGAAGCATAAAAACATATAAAACACTTAATTATTTAGCTTAATTAATGAGGGCTGAAGCAATCTTCCCCACTTCAATGAAATTTAAATCATGCTGTAGTTTGATTTTAGCTTCAATCAGCACAAACACAAGACATATATAAAGGTAAGCCTCACTCTTAAAACACAATACATAGCAATGAAATATACCTGGTACAACAACTACAACTAAACATCATCCATAAACCTTAATAAAGTGGTTTCACTAAACCTTAACAGGTCATTACATACATAATATAGGTATACCAAAACCTTAACAGGTCATTACATACATAAAATGGGTATACCAAAACCTTAACAGGTCATTACATACATAATATGGGTATACCAAAACCTTAACAGGTTATTACATGCATAAAATGGGTATACCAAAACCTTAACAGGTCATTACATACATAATATAGGTATACCGAAACCTTAACAGATCAATCATCAATTTATAGACAATAATGAGTTTAGCAGGTTTCATATGGACAAATAATTTCTTCAAAGCATTACAGTCAATGTTTATTCCACATTCATCAACGTTTTAACACTGTTCCATACTTCATGAGTATTTTTGTTGCCATATTTTCTGACATTTTATGCATCGGAAAATGTGTTCCTAATTTTACAAACAATCATCATTTGGTGTTTATTAGTGCCGAAACCCTTTTTCTGACGTAAATATGAAATAGCCATTATTCTACGGTACATAGGTGCTGACATATACTGGAAATTAATACATATCTTTTAGCTAGAAAATAAAAATCAGATTTACCATTTAATAGAAAAAAACACTAAAAACAGTCTGTAAGGAATTTGATCTGAGTTCAACAAGTTCTGCTTGTGCTAACCTTACAGTAAGAATCACCGAGGGAGGTTAATTAAACCATGACCTGAATTTGATATCCAATTAATGCTGAGAATACAAACATACCACACCAGGGTCCGAGGTTAAAAAACTTGCGATCAGTCTCCAAGCTCAAATCTCATATACAAAATGTATTGTTGTTTTTGTTGACAAACATGCTGGTCTGTTTACCGCTTCAGGGAGATTTATCCAACTATGAAAATTCACTTTTATGAGCTACATTAAAGTTTTTGCGCAAACACATACAACGCTGACGCAGGCGCTGACGCAGGCACTGACGCAGTGATCAAAATAACTCGACATTTTCTACGAAAACAGCCGAGCTAAAAATGTCCTTCAAATACCATATTGAATCTAATGATCATTAATGGATGGAAAATTCCTTAACTCCAAATACAATCTGTGGTATACAGATTTTATGGTATCTACATTGATTTGACACCTCAATTAATTGAAAAATCATCCCTAATAACATTTTCTACCGTTTCCAACTTCGCATATTTCGGGAGATGGAAAATCATGCCATGTATGCGAAATGTTTCATGCCCTGGTGCATGAATTACAAGAAATACGCTACATCTGAACATACACCAGAAGTATCAAGAATATGTACAAATAAATTTTCTCCAGAATTTAGCAAAAAGCTAAAGTGAATGTCAGTCTTAATATAAACATCAGTACATTCTAAAAACACCGAAAGTAAATAACGCAAGCATAATTCCAGACAATTAAATCGAAACAAACAATAAATTTACTCATATTTAAAACAATCCGAAATTCTTCACAAAGGAAAAACATCAGGTTTTATCGGATAAGCCGAAACAACTCGGAATTTTTAACTGTTTGATTTTTTGTTCTCCTATAAAAGAGGCATAAAACTGTAATAATGTTAGTTTTAATTATATTAAAATTGTCAGAGCCTTCTTTCCAGATATTAAATTAGATGAGGGGATGCATTTTAAACAAATTATAGAGCAGTAACGTCAATTAACTTAATCAAATTTAGACTTGTTAACAACTTCCGAAAATTACCTCAATTTCTCAACAGAATTTACAAAAAACGCCCCCACTCACCACATTTCAATCCATGGACCTACAAAAAATCTCATCCCAGTATATGTATTACATACATTTCTGCAGTCACAGACAAATATTGACAGACCCCAGGATATGCATAACAGACGCTGCACACACTCTACTGTAGTTTGTGATAAAATTCCTGTGCGGCTAGCTTTTGTGCCCTCATATCGATAGATCGGGGCATATTGTTTTTGGTCTGTCTGTCTGTCTGTCTGTTAGTTTGTACCAAACTTATACCCTGCCTATAAACTCAAAAAGCTTCCACCTACAATTATCTAACTTCATATGCTGGTCCTCATAACAACCTCTACAGGGTCTGTGCATTTTCATGTCAGAAGTCAAAGGTCAAGGTCATGGTGGCATTGCATACATCTTACTGTCATAAATTTACTGTCAGTGGGGTACTAGGTAAATAAATGTACCTTTAAATTTACTGGTGCATTCCTCATTTCAAAGTGTTTTTTTTTCAAACTAATACAAAAATTTCACCCTTTTAGCACAAAAGACATAAATCAGCATAATGTTCAATTAAAACAGATGGAAGCATATTTGTCAAGAAGAAACACATTTTCAGGAATTTTCATAATTTATGACAGAAAAAAATTGTTTTCACAAGAAATGAATTATCAAGGTAAGTAAATATAACAGTTTAAATTGATTGGAATTTTTTTGCTAGTTTTCTATATGATACCACTGAAAAAATAACCCATTAAAATCCACATGTTTTATTAACATTCAGAGAACGAAAGATAAAAGAAGGGAGATAACTACATAAAATGAAGAGTTACTTCCCCTTGATCAATACTTCTCTTATACTGTAACCATAAACTCTGAAAATTGCCTTGTTAGCAAGAACAGAAAGAACCAATCAGACAATGAACCTTATCATCTGTTGTTTAACGGCCCATTGAACAGCTATGGTCATTTCAGAGCCGCCCCAGAGCGAGAGGGGAGACAAGATATGGAGACCCTTTATATCCCTACATTTCGAAATGTTTTTCCTAGTTTTTCATTGTGCCCAGTGTAAAGCAATGATACATGCCTCACTGTTACCTGTGAATTTCTTAACACAGTACTTGGCTTATTAGTTGGGATGGGGACACTGAAGAAGTGTCCCTGTGATTCAAACCCACAATCTTTCATACAGTAGTCCAGAGCATTAGACCACTGATCATCCTTAAAGATTTCAGACAGGACCGGTGTCTATTCATGATTTACCGTAAAACTGATAACACAGTCATTCCTTTGGGAAAAACAAAAATGTGGCCTTTAATGACAGATGGCCTTGATCCAGAGGTCAGTTTAATCTAAAATGTCTAGGACGTTTTTTCAAAGAATAGCCCTTATTCACAGAGTGGTTTTTACCCAGAGGTAGCTTTGTTCTTAATTATCTATGAAGGTTTTTAAAAGAATGGCCTTCATTCACAGGGCGGCCTTTATTCAGAGGTGGCCGCTAACACTGGTTTGACTTCACTTCCAGCACCCACTAAAAGTTGAGGATGAACGAATGTAAAATTATCTCTCGTTCAATCAAGTAGAACACATGTTTCACACCACAATCATATAAAATACACTTATCATAAGCAATCTGGCTGTCATTGAATGAACAAAAACAAAACTTAAAGGAAATAACACGTGGGTTCAATGCAACAGTGTCGTAACTCATATTGAAATAAGAACAAGTTACGACAGTGTTGAGCTGAGCCCTCAATTACAGAATTCATAAAAACTTGAAAAGCTCCGAATAAAAAAAACTTGGAATAAAAAGAATATCTGTCAAAATATGTACATCATATCAGTGGAAAATAAATCCAAATCTGTTTCTAACCGCATAGTCAGTTAATTATGTTTTGCTTCCACTCATTATTCTGTCAGACTTGGTAACTTTTATTGGTTAACAGACTGTGTTACAATCTAACAGTAGACTGTGTCACATATTCTGCTGTGAGAAACAATCACGATCATAAAACCAGTCTGATACAAGACATATTTTACCGATATACGCAAAAATCGCAAAAACAATTGAGACACAATGAGACAATTGGTGCTGACGAAGCAATGAGCTTACGTAATTATCAATTACTGATGATATATATTTACGTCAACAGTCAATAACATCTACAGAATGCAAAACAAAAACAAATCATGGATTAAGCTAATTCCCCAGAAATAACACCAAAGGTAAACTACCTAAGAAACTGTTTCTGGTTACATGCTCATTAAAAATAGGGTAGACAAACAATTTTCTTTTACGCCAAATGCAAAATTTTGCTGCGATTTTCAAATTTAATATAAAAGATTTGAAAGTTAGAATTTTATTATTTATATTATAAAGATATTCAAAATTATGGCTATAATGTTGTCATTCCAAGGTTCTGACGTTATAAAGTACGCAGTACAACCTGTGGACAAAGACCACCTGTCGGAAATACACAATACGGCCTTTTTTATAACTCTGTCAAGATCTGTAACCACTTCTTGTAGAATATGACTAACACAAAAAAAAGTTATTTAAATCAACAAGAACTTGAACACATAAACATCAATGTTTTCTTCCCAGGTGAAGATACTAGTAAATTCATGAAAAACAATTAATTGAAATGTTTAACAACATAAGTGCATAATAGTTACCGGTAAGTAAGTTAATTTCTATTCAGCATGAATGTTCTATTCAGACAACATAAATAAATACACTTTAAAATGACGAACTGACACGTAAGTGCTACATAGTACTTTTGATGATATCAGTGATTTGATTTTGTCTTTGTTTGGGTCCAATAAACTGATTCTTCCAAATAGCATTTAGGCTTCCACACCTAAATGGAGAAATTCTCAATGAACATTTGAAAAAAAAAAAAAAAAAAATCGGTTATGAACATTTTTTGACATGAAGTATAGTACACTAGTACAAAAACACCAGATAACATGATTTATTTGGCATTGTCTACTGATAAGATTTCCCAATAACCTAGTTGTCACGACTCCAAATTTTCCAATCTGACCAGTCACATACCCATTCCCAAAGAGATGAAAAAAAATCACTGGATATACTTATCATTTTACGTTACACAACATTTTCCTGCAGGAAATTCAATGTGGACTTTGTTTCGTTTAAGTTCATTATTAGTAAAATAAAAAAAGCATTTTTTACTAACACAAGTTCATTTTTAACAATTATAAGAAATGTAATTCTCAAGCGGAAATTGGAGCAAAAAATGTGAATTCAACAAAAAATATCGCAAAAGCATCTAGGACAAAAACGTGCATAAAAAAGTTAAATAACACTTAACTGATTTAATCACTAACTCAAAATTAATTACGACAGCTTATGAACGAGAAAATCAAAGATGTAACGAAATAATTAATAAGAGAAGAAGAAATTCCTCGAAATGTTCTCCGTGATAAATTGCACGAAGATGATTTGTTATATAAAAACTCTCATTTTCTGATGATAAAAAAGATGTCTGTTTTTATATAAGTTGATTTATGGCTTTCAAAACACGTCATTTTGATGAATATGTTGTGATGGGAGAGGTACCAGCTAGAGCGCTGTAGTAGCAGACTATCAGAATAGCAGGCCAAATTTAAATCGCTGCAGATTTTATTCATGGATTATTCTATTTTTGGTGCAAGGTTTTCGAGAATATGGCGATATTGCCGGTCCCGCTGGGGCTTCTGGAGAAAGCTGCAGTTTGGTGTGAAACTCTTCGAGGGTTCAACGCAACAGTGTCGTAACTCATATATATGGAAATAAGAACAAGTTACGACAGTGTTGCACTGAGCCCTCGTCTTGTATTGGAGATTGCATTTAGACAGAGTTTAAGTACTTCTGTACCAAAATTAACAATGAAGACTTTTATGCCCATTTTCATCAGTCAAAGTCATATGAGGCGGACATTTCATCTAACCATCATTCCTGGGAAGAACCAGTACTAGACTCCCATCAACTGTACGCAACTGCCAACTTTCTCACATAAAGAGACATGGTTGGTAGCTGGTCTCAAACCCATGACCCTCTAACAGTGAGAGGTTACAGTGATTTGAGGTCAGCGACCTTAACCACACGACCACTGAGGCGGGTCCTGTTAGAACTACAGAGAAAATAATGACTACCACATAGCATATCAGTACAGAATATTGTTGCCTTAGGGTTAAACATCATACAAACAGTCAAGGTCGTTTAGCGACTTTTCCAAGTTGAACAGTGGAGCTAGAACTCAAGTGTACACCTGTATAAAACTGCAGACCTTTTACCAGCTAACTGATTACCGTAGCTCCATTGCCAAGTCATGTGAAATTTTCCTGGTACAGGGTGGGAGTCAAACCCTTAGTGACAAAGGGCTAGCAACTTCTAATCCGATACCATAACCACTCACCCCACCACAAAGACCCCTAAACACATTTATTCAGTATCACAGTGTATCAGACCTCTACACACCAAGGGTGGGATTCATGGATTTTCAAAATAATAAGAAATGATCTTACCAGTTGAAATTGTATTTTGTGTGATTTGAAGTTCCATATCAAAATTTTATTCATCCGTTGTTTAACGGCCCATTCGAACGCTATGGTCATTTAAGAGCCGCCCCAGAGAGAGGGGAGAGAAGATACAGGAGAACCGGGCATTTGTATCTTACTCTTATTTCAAATACTTTTTCCTGGTTCTTTATCATGCCCAGAGTAAAGCACCGATGCATGCCTCGCCCTTTCTTCGGTGATTTTTTTAGACACAGTACTTGGCTCGGTAGTTGGGATGGCGACACTGAATAGAGGTTCATAACAGTAACACTATACAACATGATTAATGGTCAATATTTATCTTAATGTGTCAGCTTTTTACTTACTTTTCTTTATACTCCTTCAGAACTCTGTTCGTGTAAAACGTACCAGAATCTTGCATATCCTTTACATAGGGGCCAGGGGTCGGCTCCTTAAAATACAACAAAGAACACTATTAGAGGCTGGTCTTTAATTATGATCTTAGAAGACTAGATAAAAACATAAATCTTGTGTATGTATTAATTATTAATTAATTATTAATGTATTAATGTAACTGAAATCGCTCGGGTCTAAAATGAAGAATTAGATCACAAAGCCATCGTAACTAGAACATTCTAATCCCTAAAATGATATATTTAGTACACAGACCACTCAAAATTAAATAATGTAACATCCTGACCTAAGACAGTCAGTGATGTTTTTAATTAAAGGATCAACTGATGTCAGCATTGATTTTTTTTGCTTCATAAAACATGAATATATGGATGGGTGCAAATTGAACATTTTTAAAAAACTTGAAAATTTGCACAGAACTGCTGTAGAAGCAATAAATACCAGTCCAGGTTAGCAAGTATGGAACAAAGTCAGAAATTCCATCATATACTAGAAAGCTTTCACCTATTTATATTAATCTTCCATATAGAACAACAGTCCATTACTACAAAGAAGTTAATTACGAGTTAATTGTTTTTGCTAATTATGTAAGCACTTTACCATTGATGATGAATTTCATTATCTGAATATATATATGCTTTAATCAGAAAATAATTAATCCCTAATGGACAAATGCAATATGTCAATGTACAAATATTTCTTACATGCTGCATAAATTCTACATCTTGACACATAGATATTTGTTTTAATTAAACAAAGCTTAACATTTTCGCGAAATTGCATTGTGTCAGAATGCATTATTTAAAAAAACCAACAAGGTTGAAGTTCACATGATAACACTACATATGTTTTAGCTTTTTACATTACAGTTAATGGCTGAATATAAAACAGACATTACGGCAGATATTATAACAATGAAAGATGGCATGCTTATTTTGTATTTATAAGACCTAAAAAATGTTTGTTTCTGGTTAGCTGCTCATCAGTCGAGGGTTCAGCGCAACAGTGTCGTAACTCATATTGAAATCTGAACAAGTTACAACAGAGTTGCGCTGAACCCTCGAAATATAGGTTAGATAGTTCGGGGATTTTTTTTGCTCTTGAAACTGAAAAGTGGACCAAGAACGTGGAAACAACAAACAACAAGAAAATTCTGCAATTAATGCTTAAATAACATTCTTTAAGAGTTGTTTGTTTCGTTGTGTCAAGGACATATATAATCATCCGATAGTTTCCAGTTTTTTGCAGAATGAAAATGTATAGACAGATTTTTTAAAACTTTGCATGATCATAGCATATGATGATAGACACATTTTAAGCGAAAAAAAAATGGGGCCGCGGTGCTCATTTTTTAGTTATCTGCCCTTGAACGTGATTTTTTGGCTTATTTTAGGACATTTCAAGGACAAACAAAGAAGAACTAAGTAAAGCAATACCTACCACAGCTACCCATCCCAAGAATGGTATGGATGTTGACACACCAGATAGATGGTTGAATTGATCGCAGGTTCTGTTATTCTCGCTAAACTCCTGAAAAAACAAGCAAAAATTATCCATAACTCCTTGAATATCACGTGTATTTTGTTTGTTTGATTGTTAATTTCGAGTTTTACGCCCCTTTTCAACAGCCAGAGTCATATGAAGCGGACAGATCACCTAGCCATCGTTCATGGGAAGAACCAGTACTAGACTCGTAAGCTACTGCCTACTTTCTCAACAAAAAAGAGACATGGTTGGTAGCCCGACTCGAACCTACGACCCTCTATATGTGAGAAGTTACAGTGATTTGAAGTCAGCGACCTTAACCACTCGACTACAGAGGCAGGTAATATCACATATAAAAGATACCTTCATAAAATCATAATAACATGTCAACTGTTCAGCATGATTTTAGACAAAACAGGAAGACACATAGTTTCTTTTCAGTAGGCTTTACGCCCTTTTCAATGACACTTCTTTTATAGACAGCATCCCGTTCATCTTACCAGTTTTTCTGGACTATATTCTAACCAGTACTAACCCTTCCACAAGGCGCCAGCAATTCTCTCAATATATAAAAGGAAATCCAACATTTTGGTCAAATTTTCATAGAAGGGTAGGACTTGACGAGACCGTGATTCAAACTCAGATCGTCATGTTACAAGTACAGCACCCTAACCTCTGGACCACGGACGAATAACTCCTTCAAAAGGGGCCCAATAACTCCTTCAAAAGGGGCCCAATAACCCCTTCAAAATCACAAAACTCGAACTCGTTCATTTTCTACCTAGTACAAATCGAGGGCTCAGCGCAACACTGTTGTAACTTGTTCTTATTTCAATATGAGTTACGACACTGTTGCGCTGAACCCTCGAAATGTACGTTCACACTATTATGATAACACATTATATAATATGTATCTAGCATGATTTGAGACAATGTAGGAAGACCTGACTGCCATCTATATAATACTGTGGCACCTTAAAACCCCTATAATGGCCAAACTATAGCATCAACAGCTATGAACAGGTATCTGATATCTATTCTATCTCTCATAAATCTCAAGACAAGTGAATGTCTTACACTTTAATAACTCCAGTAAAATATCATATAAACTCAAATCCCTGTCCTCATGACAGGGAAGACCTACCAGTATATGTCACATATATGAGATTCAATGCTGTACTTACTTGAATAGTTGAGATTCAAATTTGTACTTACTTGAATAGTTGAGATTCAATGCTGTACTTCCTTGAATAGTTGAGATTCAATGTTGTACTTACCTGAATAGTTGAGATTCAATGTTGTACTTACTTGAATAGTTGAGATTCAATGCTGTATTTACTTGAATAGTTCAGATTCAATGTTGTACTTACTTGAATAGTTGAGATTCAATGCTGTACTTACTTGAATAGTTGAGATTCAATGTTGTACTTACTTGAGTAGTTGAGATTCAATGTTGTACTTACTTGAATAGTTGAGATTCAATGTTGTACTTACTTGAATAGTTGAGATTCAATGCTGTACTTACTTGAATAGTTGCAATTTGCTGAGACAAAGGAACCAACAATTCTTGCAGGGTACTCTGAAATAAAGACAAAACTAAGCTTACTGCACATAGTATAAACGTAACAATATCATTTATTTATTTATCAGTTGTCTAACGGCCCATTAGACAGCTATGGTCATTTCAGAGCTGCCCCAGAGAGACAGGGGAGATAAGAATAATTTGAGGGCTCAGCGCAACACTGTCGTAACTTGTTCTTATTTCAATATGAGTAACGACACTGTTGCGTGGAACCCTCGAGATACAGGAGAACCGGGCATTTATATAAATTATCTTCTCTCTTTAAAGAGTTTTTCCTGATTCTATATCATGCCCAGTGTAAAGCACTGGACCGGTACATGCCTCACTTACTTCCTGTGATTTTCTTAACACAAACCTTGACTCAGTAGTTTGAATAGGGACACTGGAAAAGCTTCCCTAAAATGTTGAAAGTCAGGGCCGATAACAATGTCAAACAGACAGTAAAAAAAATTGAATCAACCATAGATGAAGGATGCTGTTCAATGGTACTAAAAGCTTACTATATGCTCAGGTGAGCCACAAATTACATCATAGAACTAAACAAGACAATCAACTCTACAGGAATTGGAGAACTGACAAAACTTGGGCATGAAAAATAAGGCCTTCCCACACTTTGTCACGAAAAACACGGATATTTATTATACCGCAACTCAGTTTACGACATATTGATGACAATACCAGAAAACTAATATCTCATGTTTCCTATAATAATAAATCATATGAGTAGCAAAAGCACATTGACAGAGGATAAACATTTGGCACGACAATAAAGCCCCATTCCAGAAAATCAAAACACAACAATGGCGTAACACAAGTATGTCATACTGAGATTGCAACTGAATTAACGACATCGTAAAACACAAAATACCCGCTGGTTCTATTCTGTTGAATGGCAAGAACCACGACTCAAGACAGGAATTGCGAACAGTGTTGGAATGAATAGCACTTGCTTCGAGAGGCCTGCAAAAATCATTTGCAAGCACTAAAATTTTTTTTTTATAACAATGCCACATTGTAACAATACACAGCATTAATTGTGTCATAAAACATGTCATATACATGTCTGTACTTGCTCCGGGTAGGCACTAAAACCCTCCTGTAATTCATTTACACACTTCATTGTTACGACATCTCGTAACTGTTTTCTACATACACAGGGGTTTGACGTTAGCATGTTCTCATAACAGTTTCTGCAATGATTACCACTCCCTGTAGACATGTGCTTTTTTAATTAACATTATTTAAATCAACAACCACAGTAAAAAGATTGATCATTATATCAATTTCCTCAATATTTATAGCGACATCAAATAATTTGTTTCTTGTATGAAGAAATCAGAGATACAATGTTTTGTATGAAACAATTAGGGTGAGGTGGTTTTTTGTATGAAACGTTACTTCTTTTACATGCTTTTTATAAGAGCAGGGCCTTTATTTAAAATTAGGGAAGGGGCCTTAGCCATTCATTTTTGGAAATTCAAGTGCGATATTTGGCCAAATTTTGAAGTTAGGCAACCGAGTTAGATTAGCATTGTAATTTAGGGAATTTCTGTCTCAAATTGAAAAAACAGCATTTTTGCAATTGGGAAGTCATCGAATTTCGGCCTCTGTTATAGAAGGAAAAAAGCCCTTGAAGAGCCATGGTTTGACGCAGCTAAGACAACAAAAAGGATCACATACATGAAGCACCAATCTGAAGTGTTAGACTATAGATGATCAATCCAGGGGTGACAATCCTAGTAGTCAAATTAAAAATCCTGAAAATCATAGTCAGCTGACCATTTTTACATAACAAGAGGCCTTCAACCATTTAACTCATAATGTATTAAAGAAAATCCTTCAGAGCAGATTAAATTGACCATAACTTTGCATTTCTTGAGATATTTACATGAAATAACTTTTATTTTGATCAGAAATCATAGCTCTCTCAGGATAGATAAATTTACACCGGTAGCTTAAAATCATACCAGCATCTTATAGCAGGAATACCTGAGTAAATAATTAGAAATGAACAACATTAGAAATGAACAACAACATTGCTTAGATTAGCCGAGTTCAGCTGGATGTCATGACAACATAAAACACAAGCAACCCGAATCATCAGTACTAATTAACCACTTAATTCATACAAAGGAAGTAAGGCATAAAAAACATTATATAAGTGTCATCTTCATTAGTTGATATTAAGCCTAATTATGCTTCAATCCTTTGAAAATAAACAAACTCCTTCACTGTGTACTAATTGTATGCCCTTATATCAAGATATAAGAACATGTTACAATGTACATCAATCAGATTTCATATATTTCCACCTGAATGCATCATTTACAACCCGGTGTTACGCAACCCACAGATGTAGTCCCACAATTCCTTTGAACTAGCAGTATTTTATAATTTATGAGGACCATAAACACAGTACTTTTCATACCACATTTCAACTGTGACAATAATAAAAATTCTTTCTTAATTGTATTTCATACTATCACTAATATACAAAGGACCAATGAATTCCTAAGACTAAAAGAAAATACATTATACGACCACGAACGCATTGAACATACTTTACTTATTGATAATATGCGGGGTAAATCAACTACAATCCCGCCCCCCACCTTCAACCACAAACTATACACAGGATCTATAACAAGAAAATTTAAAATTTACGTCATTCTTCTAATATCTCCACACTAAAGTCTAGTACAGTACAACGGTAGTGTTGTAAAACCGGACTTAAAAGAGAATCCATTATCAAATCGAATCAGAAAGGGTGTTTCGATTTACAATTGGAAAATAATCGAAAGCAAATTTTATATCCTTATTTGATAAACTTATTTGGTTGTTACATTTGTATTTGTTTGTCATACAATATATACCGGTAGTCATTAATTTAAAATCTGAAACCCAAAATACTTCCAGACAGATGACCTGAACTTCCCTGGACAAGGGAAAATTTCACACTAATTTTCTCAATTAACAGTGACCACCCTTTTTTAAATATACACAATGCCCGAAAGTAGTGGAAAGAAGACAGTTGCTCAAATAATGACAGCGGTCTACCTACTTGTAATGACATCAATTTAAACCACTAACATCGATAGTCGCCGACCTCAAGCTGTCGGCAACGATTATTCGATTATAATCAATTACTAGTATCATTAAATC